>JAEAOA010000409.1:815000-867500 GCA_016746295.1 Potamilus streckersoni
ATGTATGTATGTATGTATGTATGTATGTATGTATGTATGTATGTATGTATGTATGTATGTATGTATGTATGTATGTATGTATGTATGTATGTATGTATGTATGTATGTATGTATGTATGTAGTATGCATGCATGCATGCATGCATGCATGCATGCATGTATGTATGTATGTATGTATGTATGTATGTATGTATGTATGTATGTATGTATGTATGTATGTATGTATGTATGTATGTATGTATGTATGTATGTATGTATGTATGTATGTATGATGTGATGTGATTATGATTTTTAATGTAGCTTAAACAATATTTTAGTTATATCACTACAATGTCTGCAGTATGACAGTTTATAGTGACGTCTAGCACTGGTGATTCATGCCACAGACATGTAGCATGATGTCCCAGCCAGTCACATTATCCCGACACCAGGCCGACCAGTCCTAACTCTAACCTCTTAATGCTGAGCTCCAAGCGAGGCAGCTATTAGTACCATTCTTGTAAGTCTTTGGTATGACTTGGCCGGGGATCGAACCCAAGATGTATGTATGTATGTGTGTATGTATGTATGTATGTATGTATGTATGTATGTATGTATGTATGTATGTATGTATGTATGTATGTATGTATGTATGTATGTATGTATGTATGTATGTATGTATGTATGTATGTATGTATGTATGTATGTATGTATGTATGTAAGCTCTTCTGTACACTTAATGATATTTAATATTACATTTTAAAGAAAAAAGTACATTTGTATATGACTACAAGTGTGTACCTTATCAACAGTATGTCATCTGCATGCAGGCTGGGATATACATTTTCAAAAGTATGTCATCTGCATGCAGGCTGTGATATACCTTATCAAATGTGTGTCATCTGCATGCAGGATGTGATATTCCTTATCAAATGTGTGTCATCTGCATGCAGGCTGTGATATTCCTTATCAAATGTGTGTCATCTGCATGCAGGCTTGGATGCACTTCATCAAAACTTGGATAAGTGGTAGAAGAGTATATAAATAGCTTATATTTATATGATAGTATGTCTACACTGTGTCAAAATGTTCTAGTGTTTGTTGACTGAGATGTACCTTATCATAGGTACATAAATGTTGTATGCAGGCTGTGATACACCTTATCAAAACATTCATAATCATGTTTGCATTCAGTGGTGCATCTTGTCAAACTTTTATCATTATGTGCAGACAGTGATGCATCTTGTCAAACTTTTATCATTATGTGCAGACAGTGGTGCATCTTGTCAAACTTTAATCATTATGTGCAGACAGTGGTGCATCTTGTCAAACTTTTATCATTATGTGCAGACAGTGGTGCATCTTGTCAAACTTTTATCATTATGTGCAGACAGTGATGCACTTTATCAAAACTCAGATATCTTACATGCCAGAACATGATAGGGCTTGTTAATGCAACGCTGCTGCCTCCAAAAGACCCTTATACTGTATGTATTATTGCAAATACAGTAAAGGGTTACAAGTTAGCTGAAGAGGAAAAGAGAGTGTAAGCACAGCTGTGTGGTTCTGTACAGTAATATGTATGATGAGATCGTGATAAGAAAATGTATATACCCAGGCACACACTTTACTACATTTTGGACAAAGTATGTTAAGTGTGTGTTTATTAACTAATGGAACAATGAAACATACCCGAGTAGGAAGACATTTTGGACAAGGCCTGTTGAGCGTGTGTTTTAGTAACTAATGAATAATGAAACATATAGGAGTATGAAGACATTTTGGACAAAGTATGTTAAGTGTGTGTTTATTAACTAATGGAACAATGAAACATACCTGAGAATGAAGACATTTTGGACAAAGTTTGATGAGTGTGTTTGTTAACTAATGGAACAATGAAACATACTTGAGTATGACGACATTTTGGACAAGGCCTGTTGAGGTGTGTTTTAGTAACTAATGAACAATGAAACATATAGGAGCATGAAGACATTTTGGACAAGGCCTGTTGAGTGTGTGTTTATTAACTAATGGAATATGCCTCAGTATGAAAACAAGGATGCTACTGTCATAAACAGAAATAGATGTTGCTGCATTTCTAGCAGACCTTACATTCTTATGAAAACAAGGCAACCTTAGTCAAATTTGGGTTGTATATGTAATATTGAAATTAAAGTGACATTTGGCAGAATGGAATAAAACAGATTACTGTAGCCATTGCATCATCCTTTATGTTCTCAAAGTGATGGTATTGTTCACTATGATTCTATATTCCTACATACTTATGTCTTCTAATTGTTTGATACTATCACCCTTGAGGTACAGTTTTCTTTACAAGGGTTGTTATCGCCGGAGGGGGGGGCGGATGTGGGAGATAAGCCCCCACTTTCCCTAGGAATCTCCCAATGGTTTGCATCTGAGATAGCCTCTGACAACCAAATCCAGCTCCAGGCCTTCATGGGTGGCTTAACTACTAAGCCCGGCGGAACCTGTTTAAACTAACTGGAGAAGGGATGGCAGGCGAGTTTCTGGCGCCTCAAAACCAGATGCTTCAGGCAGATGGTGCCCGTTAACCTTGGGTGGTAGCCCGTCTAGGAGAAGGTAAACTCTGACATCAAACCTTCGCTGCCTTGCGACTATACCCATACATGGGAAAGGATAAGGGAGTAAACTCCAACAGAAAATCCGGAGACGGAGTCCCTAAGGCGACTTGTCACTGCTTTTAGTGACATCTCGGCAACTCCTGCAACGTCGCTGGTTCCATGACGTATCGGCTTGCCCTTTTCCTTGGATCCATCAGTTGCGTGGATAGGAGGAGTCAGTTGCATGGGCAACAGCTGATTCTCCATATAACCTTGTCCAGGCTTGCGTCCTGGAGAGGACACTCCAGCTTCGCTTCACAGTGTTGACACAACACGAGAAGCAACAGTTACCGGTTATAAGTCACCACTCGATTGGCGTAGAGTTAGACGCAAGGGGTTGCTTCCGAGGGTGGGAGAGACCAACAGGTCTCATTGGACAGCTATCGCCTGCCTTAAGCTGGGCAGCCCCCCAGCCTTTAAGGTGCCGTCCCGCCACAGCTCAGCTGCCTTGCAGGGTGCGCAGGGCTTAAGATTCGTGAGTACCTGACAAGCGGGCTGCAACTACAGCACCAAGAAAAAACAAAAGCAAAGCAGCAAGGAAATCAACAATCCTCAAGCTAGGTACCTGGAACGTCCGGACTATGCTTACAGGGCTTTCAGATCATCTACAGGCAATCAGTGATGTTCGAAAGACTTCAGTCATCAACGACGAACTCGTAAGACTCCATGTCGATATCGCCTTACTTCAAGAGACACGGCTACCAGATTCTGGGTCCCTGAGAGAAAAGAACTACACGTTCTTCTGGCAAGAGCTCAGACGAAGTTAGGGAGTAATTCGGGCTAACCATCAGCCTAAAAAAACCAATGTGATGGATTAGGACGCAGACGCTCCAAGCAAAACCATTAACAACTACAAACTAGAAGTAGTCAGTGAGTTCACTTACCTTGGCTCTACCATCACAAACAACCTCTCACTCGATGCCGAGATCAAGAAGCGGATTGGAAAGGCGTCAACAACGCTCTCTAGATTGTCGCAGAGAGTGTGGAACAACAGCAAGCTGACATTGAACACTAAGATCTTCGTGTACCGTGCCTGCGTGCTTAGCACTCTCCTGTACGCCAGCGAAACTTGGACCCTGTACGCCTCTCAGGAGAAACGACTGAGTGCCTTTCGCATGAGTTCTCTCCGTCGCATACTCGAGAGCACCTGGAGCGATCGTGTGACAAACAACGAGGTGCTTCAACAGGTCAAAATTCTGAGCATGGTCACACTCCTCCGCCAACGTCGCATCAGATGGCTGGGCCATGTGCGTCGAATGGATGATGGACGGATCCCCAAAGACCTTCTCTACTCTAAGCTTGCCTCAGGCAGAAGATCAATCAGACGGCCACATCTTCGCTTCAAAGATGTCTGCAAGCACGATTTGAAATCTCTTGGGATCGAGGTCAACACCTGGGAAGAGAATGCCCTCGACAAGTCCAGCTGGCAACATGCTCTGTTCACAGGTCTGAATGCCAGCGAGGAAAAGTTACGACAGCTCGCCGATGAGAAAAGATCTCAGAGGAAGAGGATGCTGTTCCAACCAAGACCTGACTCAAACTTCAAGTTCAGCAACTGCAGCAAGGATTGCCACTCCCATGTGGGGCTTTATAGCCACAGAAGACGCTGAACAACTAGAAACTGGGACACCTTTCATGGGCGCATTTCCATCGTCTCTCGAGACCAATGGAAGCCAACAAATCATGTCTTTGCAATGATGATAATGATGATTGTAATGAGCAAAGAAAATAATATGATTTCAGAATTGTTTTTTACTTCATTTTCTTTGATATTATTGATTCCTAATAATTAGGACTGGTTTATGTTAGTAAAATATTTACACTGGCGATGTTGATGAAAATTTTGATACATCTTATAATTGGGACACATGTTTTTGGTTTATTTGTTTCATTTATGCAAATAATAAAGACTTAATAAGAAAGAAGAAAACATGACATTTTTTATCATTCAATTAATTAACCAATCAATCATCATCATATTTGGAAAGCAAGTCCAATACACCTATATCATTTATTTATTCTTGCAGTTGATAATAAAAAATGTATGTGACGATTACTGTCTTTACATAGATAATACGTACATTTTCGTTCATATTTTGCAGAAAGATATTGTTACAAAAGGTTTCTGGTAGCCAACACTGACAATAAACGTGCATCCTACGAGTAGAATAAAGACTCCATTATATCCTAAGGAGGGAATCAAGCTAAGATACCTAGTAATGTCATTATGCCATTTATGTCATATTTTGTCTTTATCCCCACTGACTTGGCAAGCAAGGCTTCAGTTTGCAACCCGTGGATGATTATTCCACAAAAGAGAATATTGTTTTACTCGATTTCTGTAGATCCGTACGGCATAGTTCCTTATTTGTGTCCGGTATTGTTGTTAGTGATATTCCATTACCATCAGCATAGATTCGAATTCAGCCATGCTAATTATTTTTAACCCCAATAGTCACATAATAGTTTACTTATCTTGTTGAGACTGGTTCGTGCAACTTCAATAAGTTCTGAATAGACAGGTACTCGTGAATGTAAATTAATTTGCTAACACCACCAAAGACACCGGTTACTATCGCTATAGACCCAACAATAATTCCAATTGGTGCACCTACTACAGTTCTTGTTGCCACAGTCACACCAAGACCAACAGTTGTTGCTGCTGCAAGGCCACAAATAGCATCTACTACCAAACACGAATATTTGTGTTTCATGATTATCGTGGTTCTCTTGGTGATTTCGTCTTGCAGCTGTTTCTCCGCTTCGACTACTTTTTCACGTCGCTAACATTGAAGGTCCATCATATTTCGTCTATTATTACTACAGTTACGTAGAACCATTGCACGACAGACACAATCTGTCCTGACTGATCACGTCCAGATGCAAGACACAAACGCACTTCTATTTACCCTTTTATGTACTGATTTAGCTGTCACACAATTATAGAAAATCTGTTCTTGGGAAATATTTAAACCTTCGGGTAATTGTGCGCTCTGAGGCTTTTTTGCCCCTTTCATTTAAAAGCACCGTTTATAACTATACCTTTAACATCTGACCATCGTCTTTGCCCTACTACACGGACACGTGTTTTCTTGCTGAATAACGGTCAAGATCTATCTTTTCTCAACTGAGATAATGTATGTGGAAAATATTCATTGGTGAATATAATCAGGGTGGCCACAAAGAAAAGCCACGTATTTCAAGTTAAAAAATGTTTGATGACAACTTGATATGTTGCGGGTTTGAATTCTATTTTCCGTGCATGTTTCTTGTCACAAGTTGTAATTTTGTAATACTGTTGATAATGTTTGATGTTTTATATTCAGAAAAATGAAATCATATGCTCCGTTAACTAGCATTGATGGTCGGGTCTTAGAATTTGTATTGTACTCCTCAACTTTAGTGCAAATGCATTTCATGATTCATACTTTAAACATATGTTGTTGTTGTTGTTGTTGTTGTTGTTGTTGTAGGATTTAATGCAATTTTCAGCACAACATGGTCTTTACATGTATTAATTGTGGTGGAAGAACCCTGGAAACCCCCGGGAACAACCACCAACCCACGAGAAGCTACTGGCAGGCTTTTTCACTTACCCATGTTAGCCGTTCCTGAGACTCGAACCCAAGCAGACTGAGGTGAGATAGCAGTGATCCGTAACTTTGAGCGCTTTTAGACCACTAGGCTGCTAGGGACCCCTAAAAATTTGTTACAAGAAAGCAACATTGACAGATGCTGTATACAAAAATATACAACAGAAAAGCATACTTAAGAAGTGTTGGAATAAATAGCACATTTCTTTTGTAGACTTAGTAGCTTCATGCAAAGTCCTCATCTTTGAACAATGAACGAGAGATAAAATATTGTATAGGTGTACCCTTCTATGCCGCGAGACAAGACATTAATTCATTGTTGCGTTAATTTCCACTTATTTAAAGTTAATATCAACTGGACCTTAAATCTTTAGTAGATATTGTTAGTAACTCGTAGTTGATGAACTCTTGAAGTAATAGAATATGGCATTTGTTTACAAATTGTACATCAGTCTTTGTTCTTGCTTTCATGCTTTCTTTTAAGTTCTTATGTGTTTGGTAAACATCTCTGGGTAACTTTTGGAAGATTTTAATTGGATTAGCTATGATAGTTTTTCAATTTTCAACTAGCTGCTTTCAAATTGACAAACTTTTGTATGTAAAATCAACTACATCGTAATCATACCAGCAAAGCTCTAAGAAGTCAGATACCATGACTGTTGACGAGGAATAGTGATATAATTGTTGTCATGGTGACCTTGTTGGTTATTAGATTAGTATTTTTGTTAGGATTAACCAGACATCATAAGAAGTCTTGAGTCACAGAATAAGGCAAGAAATAACTTGGTTTCACCGTGGAACAATTTGATCATTTTTGCTGTACATATGTACAACTTTATCTGCAGTGGAAAATTATTTTTTTTAAGTTAAGCAACTGAACTTGTTATGGTATCCCGTTGTAGATCGCTTTCGGCGAGAGACACTAAATGCACGGGTATTTTACAATTACTAATACTCATTCATCTGGAAATTTAAGACAAGGTTCTTATTTAATTGATATATTGGATTGGGGAGTACTAGCCTTCGTAGAGGACGGACCTGTTTCCTGGAGCTCCCGCCACAACAGAGGAACACAGGAAAAAAAATGGATCCTTTGCAGCAAGGAGCTACTATCGGAACATTATGAAGAATAATATAAGACTATTGATATTATTCTGTGTTATTCATAACAGGATTAAGTTTCTTTTTGCTTCTGGAATTATCATTCACTCTTCATGACCGACTGTAAGGTAATAATTATTTCTCCATTATATATTTTTGTTTAAATTTTTACATTACTCCTATTTATATTAAATATAAATTCCCTTCTATCATTAAATTTAAATAGATATTAATCCTTTTTTTTATTACTCCTTCAGACATCCCATTACTTCCCTTTCCTATCACACGACATTATTTACTGACTATAATTATAAATAGGGAATTAGGAAGCTTTATTTCTCCCAAAAAATTCCTCTTTATATTTGTTTTTGTCTTATTTAATTATTACCATTAAAACAGGTGCTAGGGAAATGTACTAGCAAATACCTAGGGAGGATCCTGAGCTCTGCAAGCCTATGTTGAGTAAAGATTTCCTCCCATGTTTCTTATTGTCAATCAATAAGGGAAATATGAGGCACTACCTATGTATGTATATGTATATATTTGTCTATGTATATGTGTATATTTATGTATGTATACGTATATATCTATGTATGCATACGTATATATTTATGTATATATATGTATATATTTATGTATGTATATGTATATATTCATGTATGTATATGAAGAATACAAATCATATGGCGAATAACAATCCTTTCAAGCGTACTGGATCCAACCAGGGATCACGTGTGTCAGGGATTAATTAAAATAGATGCAATAAACTGACGACGAACAGTACAAAACTAGCAACTAACTAGCCCAAGCGCTTTCGACTCTTAATGAGTCTTTTCAAAGGCAAATACAAAACATATATACGATAAAAAATAAACACAAAAACGTTGTGTTTGTAAACCTCTACATGGCTGTCTTTACATGTGCTAAAACTATAAATACAACCAGCTTGTATAGACTAGTTGCGGAAAACTTTATGTATGTATATGTATAAATTTATGTATATATATATATATATATATATATATATATATATATATATATATATATATTTATATATATATATATATATATATATATATATATATATATATATATATATATATATATATGTGTGTGTGTGTGTATGTATATGCATGTATAATATATATATGTATGTATATGTATGTATGTATGTATGTATGTATGTATGTATGTATGTATGTATGTATGTATGTATGTATGTATGTATGTATGTATGTATGTATGTATGTATGTATGTATGTATGTATGTATGTATGTATGTATGTATGTATGTATGTATGTATGTATAATACACATGTATATGTATGTATGTATGTATGTATGTATGCATGCATGCATGCATGCATGCATGCATGCATGCATGCATGCATGCATGCATGCATGCATGCATGCATGCATGCATGCATGCATGTATGTATGTATGTATGTATGTATGTATGTATGTATGTATGTATGTATGTATGTATGTATGTATGTATGTATGTATGTATGTATGTATGTATGTATGTATAATACACATGTATATGTATGTATGTATGTATGTATGTATGTATGTATGTATGTATGTATGTATGTATGTATGTATGTATGTATGTATGTATGTATGTATGTATGTATGTATGTATGTATGTATGTATGTATGTATGTATGTATGTATGTATGTATGTATGTATGTATGTATGTATGTATGTATGTATAATACACATGTATATGTATGTATGTATGTATGTATGTATGTATGTATGTATGTATGTATGTATGTATGTATGTATGTATGTATGTATGTATGTATGTATGTATGTATGTATGTATGTATGTATGTATGTATGTATGTATGTATGTATAATACACATGTATATGTATGTATGTATGTATGTATGTATGTATGTATGTATGTATGTATGTATGTATGTATGTATGTATGTATGTATGTATGTATGTATGTATGTATGTATGTATGTATGTATGTATGTATGTATGTATGTATGTATGTATGTATGTATGTATGTATGCATACATTAATGCATGCATGCATGTATGTATGTATGTGTGTGTTTTGATATATGTGTATGTGTTTGTGTGTCCATGTATGTGTATGTGTATGTATATGTCTGTCTTGTTTAATTGTTACCATTAAAACAGGTGCTAGGGAAAATATACTAGCATATACCTGGGTGAGATGCTGTGCTCCATGAGCCCATGTCGAGCAAAGATTTCTCACCATGGTGCATTTTGTTAA
This sequence comes from Potamilus streckersoni, assembly GCA_016746295.1. Taxonomy (NCBI): domain Eukaryota; kingdom Metazoa; phylum Mollusca; class Bivalvia; order Unionida; family Unionidae; genus Potamilus; species Potamilus streckersoni. Next base: position 824,575 of record JAEAOA010000409.1, read on the forward strand.
TATTTGTTTGTTTAGTCTTTTTCTCTGTTTACATTTATCATATTGGGCTCCAATTTCGATCCATCGGAGCCCTTTTTGGCTGATAACTCACGCATGGTCCTTAAAACACTGATTGGTATTTTGTTAATTTACTTCTCCAAATTACCTACCTTGAAAACAAAATTTAAGGGACACATTAGCCCCACTCATTTGTTTTAACTTCAGAAAACCTTACGCTTAGTATACAAATCTTCAAACCTTTTAAAGAAATAGTTGTATTCACAACACGGGATATTTGACCTTTGACCCGTATGAGATAAACTCATATTTGGCTTTCTTTAAATAAAAATCCCTGATTATACTCAACCATGAAAACAACGGTTATTTGCTGTTGGTGTATTTTTGCGGCCTTGGTGCATACTACGGTTGGATAGATCTACACGTACTACAATGATGCTATTATCCCACAAACTCTCCAAGAACTACGGTGGGACTGATCAACTTCCACTACATTGACGCTACTACACCCTGGAGCCCTATTCAAACCAATTACCCTTTAAACCATCCCCTACAAGGGCTCTGGCGCAACCTACTACAATACCATCGATCCCACAAACTCTCCAAGAACTACGGTGGGACTGATCAACCTCCACTACTTTGACGCTGCTACGCCCTGGAGCCATATTCAAACCAAAAACCCTTATAAACCATCCCCTATAATGGCTCTGGGGCAACTTACCACTGTAACATCGATACCATATACACTCCAAGAGATGTGATGGGACCGATCAACCTTTACTACTTGTAGCTGCTACGCCCTGGAGCCCTATTCAGATCAAAAACCCTTATAAACCATCCCCTACAAGGGCTCTGGGGCAACATACTTCAGTTTCATCGATATCATAAGCACTCCAAGAACTACGGTGCAATTAATCAAACTTCGCTACATTACTGCTACTAAGCCCTGGAGCCCTGCTCAAACCAAACACCCTTATAAACCATCCTCTATAATGGCTCTGGGGCAACTTACCACTGTAACATCGATACCATATACACTCCCAAGAGCTGCGATGGGACCGATCAACCTTCAATACCTTGTAGCTGCTACGCTCTGGAGCCCTATTCAAACCAAAAACCTTTAAAAGCCATCCCCTTTAAGGGCTCTGGGGCAACCTTCTACCAACTTATATTTCTTTGTTAGGTATTGTTTAATTGTTTCTGATGTGATCATTCTAACAGGTGCTAGGGAAAATATACTAGCATAGTCCTGAGTGGGACTCTAAGCTCTGCAAGCCTATGTTGAGTAAGGATCTCATACCGTGGTTCTTTTTGTTAATGTTCGTTTGTCTTGTCTTGTTTCTATGTTATTTTTGTTTCTTCAGGTGGGCCTTGCTGTGGTGGTGGCTCTCTTAATGCTCTTCTTCTTGCTGCTGGCTTCGATGATGTTCTTCATGTGCGAGTCGTCGTGTGAATGTCAAGGTCTTAAGGTCTGATCAGTAGCGATAAGGTCCAGCCCTGGACCATGTGCCTCCCTTTGGACCCGGGCTGACAGTCAATCACATGGGAGGTTTTAATTTGGAGTCCCACCCTTCGGGTAAAATCTCTAGTCCCTTTCGGGGCTTTAGCATAAAAGTCGTCAGGCAAACGCCCATGCATATTCGACTATAGTTTCCAAAGCAAGCAATAATTGATATATTGGTCTTTTGAGTCTTCTCAAGGAGTGTACATTCTATATTATTGTTCTACAGCCATATGGGTTAGCGTTAAATTTTATTTGTATTTTATATGTGAAGTATATTCAGTTTTAATGTGGTAGCATGAAATGTTGCCTTTGCCACTACGCAGATTTGAAACGTTAAGAGGAAGAAACGGTCCTATCCAATGGACTAAAGTGGACTTAAATTTTAGGGAGACGTGACTTTTCCTTTTGGAGAGAACAGGGAGAAGTGAGAGCTGTAGTGGGAGCAAAGCAATACATACAATATGTGTGTATGCTGTTTTCAATCTCTTATTTGAATTATGCCCTATATTTTCCAGTATGAATATATGCATTTCACACTGGTTTTAGGCATTAATTTATTTCTATAGTGTAAACACATTTGATGCATTTTTCAAAAACACTTGTATTCATATTCAGTGTATATGACTTAAAACAACATAAGCTATAATTTGCAATGAATTTTAACTGAGTAACTAGATTACAGTATTGTAATTGCAATCTACTACAAATGCTTAATGAACTACCAGTTATCAATAATTTTATTTTTACTTTTTAACAGTTCACTATACAGTGGCAGTTGATTTAAAGTATATGAATGAACTGACCCTTTTCTAACACAGCCAACTTACAAGAGTTCTATGTTTAGAAACACTTAGGTTTCTTTTAATCTGAAGCCATTGTACAGCTTCCTTGCAACAGTCCATTGATGGGATTGCAAATAGGTTTAATTTGTGTACGTAATTTGTGTAATGTTAGGTATTGGTTACATAGTATTTGCTTTGCTAGTCTTTTTTCCTTGTACTTTTCACAAAAATGAGTGAACTCGAATACAACCTTGACCTTGAAAAGATGCTTAAGACCTTGACCTTGAAAAGATGCTCCCACAACATATCATTGCCCCTTATGTCGTGTACATAATATAAATTATTTAATATTTAGTTTGTTTTCCAAAAATTGTATATTTTCAAGAATATATTTGCTGAATGGTTTATGATAAAGAACAAATAAAATAGAGGTACATTAGTCACAGCAATGGATGCCATTCTTTAACCATGACAGGTTCACTTATGGTTCCAAACTGATTTTTATGAAGAAAATAATTTACTTAAACTATTCATGTTACCAATACTGTTCTAAAGGTAAAAACTGCTATTTACTTAATATTTGCAACACTTGTTTGTATGTTTTTCATTACCAAAGGATAACTTGGAATCAGAATGTAGTTGCTTTTACAAATCTTTAGAAACTAATACCATACAATTACTACTACAAATAATAATGATAAACAATACATTCATAAATCCTAACTTGAAATATTTTTATTCTTAACACCTATATACAGCTAGCTAATCAGAATTTCATAGACTTTTCGTACTCATCTTTAAAATTATGCATGATTTTCATCATTAGATGAGTGCAGATTCTCCTAAGCATCAAAGTAAATTATTTTCAAAGCATCTATATTCAAATACAAATGGTCTCAAAATGCAGGAACCAAACTGAAATCTCCAAGAAAAGGTGCTGATAAAAATAAATTTTGGTTGTTTTTACCCAATAAAAAGTACATAAGGTGCCATCATGCGGTCCTGAAATGGAAAAACCCACCAATCATCATTTATTCAGAAACTGAAGAATTGAATGTTTTATATTTTAATAACTGCTTCCACATGAACATCTACTCAAACCTTGATAAAAATGTTATCTGCATGATCAAATCTGATTGGTCGAATCTGTATGGTATGACTAATGAGTTATAAATCCTTTACCATTCTTGCTTGGACTATATCTGTATGACAGTAAATGTGTATGGTAGGACCAATGATAGTTATAATCATTTACCATTCTTGCTTGGACTAAATATGGATGACATCAAATTTGTATGGTAGGACCAATGATGGTTATAATTCTTTACCATTCTTGCTTGGACTAAATCTGTATGGCATCAAATTTGTATGGTAGGACCAATGATGGTTATAATTCTTTACCATTCTTTCTTGGACTAAATCTGTATGACATCAAATTTGTATGGTAGGACCAATGATAGTTATAATCATTTACTTTTCTTGCTTGGACTAAATATGGATGACATCAAATTTGTATGGTAGGACCAATGATGGTTATAGTTCTTTACCATTCTTACTTGGACTAAATATGGATGACATCAAATTTGTATGGTAGGACCAATGATGGTTATAATTCTTTACCATTCTTTCTTGGACTAAATCTGTATGGCATCAAATTTGTATGGTAGGACCAATGATAGTTATAATCATTTACCATTCTTGCTTGGACTAAATATGGATGACATCAAATTTGTATGGTAGGACCAATTATGGTCATAATTCTTTACCATTCTGGCTTGGACCAAATCTGTATGACATCAAGTTTGTATGGTATGACCAATGGTGGTTATAATCCTTTACCATTCTTGCTTGGACTAAATATTTATGAAATCAAATTTGTATGGTAGGACCAATGATTGTTATAATTTTTTTTACCATTCTTGATTGGACTAAATATGTATGACATCAAATGTGTATCACACATGGCCTTTGGGATGATAAAATTTATAAGGATATATGTTTGAGAGTTCCATTTCATTTGTTTTATATATTCACAAGATTTACCAGTGAAAAGTAAAAATGATGACACCATTAATAATATCTTCTGTATTTACTATTGTTTAGGTGAACCTGCTTCAAATTACATGACATATTACTCTTTACTCCTCAGTTATTGATAACTCATTGTTTTCTCATGACTAATCTTTTCCTCTTTCTACAGTTTTCAATCTGCAGTGGAATGAGTGCAACCTTTAGGGACAAATTCTTTATTACTCCTCACTGAAGCATTAAGTAGCAGGGGACTAATATTAAAATTAGGTGATACTGATGGTTTAGCTGGAGATGAAAAAGAATTTGCTGACTTTGTCGAGCACCTCAGCACAACCTCCACATCAATAAGGTATGGAGATTAGTGATGGAAAATACAAATTGATGGCAAACACCAAATGCATCAGTGCAGAAAAAAGGTCAGTGAACAGAAACTGGAAAGTGTCGCAAGCTTTAAGTATTTGGGATCAATTATCATAGATTAGGGCTGCAAGCCAGAACCAGACAACAGCAGAAATAGCATGGTTGAGACCAAATTGAAAGATGCTGACATTGGTTTTGGTTCCAAAATAAGGCTGATTGACTCGATCTGCCACAAATTAAAAAGAAAAAGAACTGATTTTAAAAACTGAACAAATGTATGGAAGAAAAGGTTATTGCCAATAACAAAGTGTCCTTGGACAAAACACTTTACTTACAGCAATCTCTGCCAAGCCTTAAAACACAACAAGAGTGGACTGATATTCTATCTGCCAAAAACATTTTCCTGGAATCCAATATAAGACTGTTCTGCTGAGTACTGAAACCATCGTTGCCATCCTTGATAAATACAACATTCTAAATGTTTAACAAAATTATTTTCTTACATATCTGAGTTGACATATTTACAAGACACCCGATACCGGATCACAAGTCATGGTCCTTGACCTTAAATCTGACATCACGACAAGAAAATCACTTAACTTGTCTTAGACAATATCAAGATATACCCATATGCTCTACTAGTTTCTTTGTCATCCTGCATACAAGCCAGTGTAGCTAAAAACCAGTGTCAAGACTTTTAACTATTAAATCAATGCTACCAAAACCTGAATCAAGACCTTTGACCTTTAAATCATTGTCGTAAAATCTTGGAGACATCTGACCATTAATGTCAGATTCTTGACCATGTGCTTGTTTATTGGTATATAACCAAATACAACACCAGGTCAGAATTCACTTCAACTGTGATTATTGCCTCACTTCAGTAAACAGATGCAACCAGCAAGCTCTGACCTGACCCTATTATATCAGGTCTATAAAAACGTTTCAAGAAAGTAATGACATGGTGGTGGTCAGTTGTGTTCCATTGTCATTCGAAAGCAATCAAAAATTGCAAAATGTTTCAGTAAAACTTCATGCTAGTCCTATCATTCATATAAGACTAGTGATACCAAGATTTTCTTGAGTGGTAACAAGATGAAAGTCAGAAGATGATCAGTCATTTAATATAAACTAAATATTCCTGTAATAGTACATATAACAAATACTGATATAATATCAGATGTTTTAAGTATTAAAAAAACATATTAAAAAGAGAATCCATTTGATGAAGTAGCCATTTAAATTATTTAGGGACATGCAATCAAGGCTGTCCTTTTGGTGGTTAGATCAGTAGATTCTTAATGTAAGAATAAGTCCTGGTATATATTGCAAGAAAAAAGTGGACTTTTTTAATCTAAGTAAGGCCAACCATTTATAGGTATTTATTACTGTGGTATGTGCTCCTAACCACTTATAAAGTGTTTCATGCTTTTCATGTTGTTCTTACCTGCATTTAATGTCTGTCTCATATTCAACATCAGAATGTCTTCTTCAAGACAGTGTTGTTGTGGTTGTGATTGTGGATGCAGATGGCCCCACCTATCAATAAATAGTCACCTCGTTTTCTATCGTTGATTTGATATGTGTAATACATCTTTCCATTCCAGTAAACTCTTCTAACTTATTTTTTGACATTTTTGCTAGCTTCGATTGCATCTTGAAATATTATACGATTGTATAGTAACGCCATAGAACACATTCGTATTATACATGGTTGTTTGTTAAACTGACGAGTCCGCGCAAGACTCGTTCTTGACCAGACCCTGAATGATATTTGCGTGGCCAACCATTAGTCAAATCAACCATGAGAAAAATATAGGGGTTTCGTTTAATCCTAGCAAATATTCACAAAATTCATCCCAAGAACGGTCGGCAGCACATCAAGTCCAATAAACGTGTCCAAGACCATGCGCGTCAATGCCGCGAAATATCATGTCAGTTTCACGGATCACGTTTTGCTCTTAATCGTATCGTAGTACGTCCGTATTTTTGTGCCGGCCTAGTGAAAATACTTCATTCACAATATTTTCGTTATACGCCACCACATTTATTTTTGTTTGCATCCAAATCGTTAATGGTGGAGTCTTGGTTAATAGTGGCAAGAAAATCAATAGAAGCATTGTTAACGCTTTTTAACGACTTTTTGTTACTCAGCTCTTTTTGAATATCTTTGAGCACATTATAATATTGAAACCATAGGTCGACGGTACAATAACGTACAACCGACTTTGTGTTTTACGTTATTCAGCAGAGTCAATGATGTGCGACCAAAAGTAGCTTGGAAATACGTTTCCGTCACCATGCTTGGCTCGTTTAGGTGTTCCTTATTCGGCGATATCGTCGACTGTGAAAGGGGGTGTGACTGTTTATTCCTTCAAGAGGATCTGCCAATAAATATGTCGTTGTAATACGATCATATCTTCATATTGCGTGAGATATAGAGCCAAAACACGTACCAGAAATCGAACTAGAGTTGACGTTATGGTCAAGCAGCGATTATGGGAATTTGTACTATGTGTAAAGCAAAGAAGTTTACGTATGTGTGGTCCAGTTTAACAAACAAAAATCGGCGGCTATGATACCGCAAATGCATTAACATTACCATGGGCACCGTGGAGTAAATATCCGGGTCCAAAACTTCTTAAGGACCACAATTACTTTCGGCCTGGTAAGTACCTGGATCTATGACTAGATTCAAATAGCCATCTTAAGCCCGGTTCTTTCATTGTAAATCAATCGGGTAAATGCTGTATGACGCACATGACTTTGCTTATAAAGTATCTAATGATATTAGTGGATATCAACATGCCGACATGGATTTCATTCACTACCTGAAAGCGATTGACCCAACTCCTGGAGAACGAACAGAACGGTAGATCGTTAGAGGAACGAGACGAGATTGCATTGGAAGGAGGCTGACAAATGGGCTCAGTTATGGACAACTTATGAACTAATTTGCATATTCCATGAGATTTTCCATACGGAGTACGTAAGGAATCCATAACATTTTCCATATGGACTATTCACAAATTCCATATTGACTATTGCCAAATTGCATATGGATTATTCACAAATTCCATATGGATTATTCACAAATTCCATATGGAATTTTAATTTTATTCCATATGGACAACCTACAGATCTCGTGGACTAATTTGCATATTCCATGAGATTTTTATACGGAGTACTAAGGAATCCATAACCTTTCCATATGGATATTTATGTAAAGGTATATATGGATTCCATATCCAGTCCATATGGATATTTCATACAGGTTGGGGGGATAAGAAATAACGTGAAAGAAGCAAAGTTGGATTTATCATAGAACAATATATTATGATATGCATAGAACAATAAATATATTACAATATACATTGAATAGTAAATATATTACAATATGCTTAAAACAAATATATCACAACATGCATATAACAATAAATCTGTTGCAATATGCATAGAATATATTACAATGTGCATATAACAATAAATATTACAATATGCATTAAACAATAAATATTACAACATTGAAGAGGTCTATGCTGAATGAAAAGAACAAAGCAATAATTTAACTACATGTCTTGACTTTTTCTCTTTCTCATCTCCTAAATAATGCATCATCTTCATCATTAGATGAGTGCAGGTTCTCCTAAGCATCAAGATAAATTTTCAAATCATTTTATATTCAAATACAAATGCTTACAAAATGCAGGAACCAAAATGAAATCTCCAGGTAAAGGTGCTTATAAAAAATAATTTGGTCGTTTTTACCAAATACAAAGTACACAAGGTGCCATCATGCGGTTCTGGAATGCAAAAACCATTTAATCAGAAACTATGAAGACCTAATGGATCATCTTTTAATAACAGCTTTCCACACGAAAATATACCCCAATCCTGATAAAACATAATAAAGAGAATCCATTTGAAGATGTAGCCATTTAAATTGACAAATTGATGAGATAAAATTTAATCAGGTACAAAACAGTCTCAATAGATCACCCAACCTATAAACAGGTGGTTGTCTCTCAAACAAGATCATTACATGATATAAATTTTCTGATCTGTGCATTAGGAATTTTGTCATAACTGGTAATCTCTCTGCAATGAAGCAGTACGAAGTGTACATTCATGGCAATGTGTCTGAGTAAAGCATGTTCCAATGTTACATGACATATTTGCATGTACCCAACTCAAATGTGTATGACAATTTCTACAGCAAAATTAAAGCATAACACACTTTCAGCTTTTAAAGCATTTTTTGTTAGTTTTCATTCCTTACGATAGACCAACCATTCAGTAAAACACTCCTGGTCATAAAAATTCTAATTTCACATTAATGAAAATGTAGCAGAAATCTGTTGACCACAGTATAAACTGCATAAGACTTCATGGATTAAAAGATTGCATACAAATTTGCATGTATTGGCAGTGTATTTAACCCATTATTGCTATTCAGGAATTTATATACTTTATTTTACTAGAATTCAACATAACAGCTAATTGCATATTTTAGGCAAGCAAATTGTCTAAAAATACAAAAACAAATCTGAAAATTATTCAAAACAATTCTAAGCTATTAGTCTAAAGTTGTCAACATATTGCTTGTGCTGTAGTGACAGAGCATTACAAAACAATGATATTAAGACAAGTTCTGGATGATCATAGCTCAAAAACACAAGTTATGATATCAAGACAAGTTTTTGATGGTGATAGGGCATTACAACACAATAATATCAAGACCAGTTCTGGATGTTCATAGGGCATTACAACACAATAATATCAAGACCAGTTCTGGATGTTCATAGGGCATTACAACACAATCAATAATATCAAGACCAGTTCTGGATGTTGATAGGGCATTACAACACAATCAATAATATCAAGACCAGTTCTGGATGTTGATAGGGCATTACAACACAATCAATAATATCAAGACCAGTTCTGGATGTTGATAGGGCATTACAACATAATCAGTAATATCAAGACCAGTTCTGGATGTTGATAGGGCATTACAACACAATCAATAATATCAAGACCAGTTCTGGATGTTCATATGACATTACAAGACAATCAATATCAAGACCAGTTCTGGATGTTCATCGGACATTACTTGATTACAACACAAACAATAATATCAAGACCAGTTCTGGATGTCCATAGGACATTACAACACATCAATACTATCAACACCAGTTCTGGATGTTCATAGGACATTACAACACAATCAATAATATCAATACCAGTTCTGGATGTTGATAGGGCATTACAACACAATCAATAATATCAAGACCAGTTCTGGATGTTCATATGACATTACAAGACAATCAATATCAAGACCAGTTCTGGATGTTCATCGGACATTACTTGATTACAACACAAACAATAATATCAAGACCAGTTCTGGATGTCTATAGGACATTACAACACATCAATACTATCAACACCAGTTCTGGATGTTCATAGGACATTACAACACAATCAATAATATCAAGACCAGTTCTGGATGTTGATAGGGCATTACAACACAATCAATAATATCAAGACCAGTTCTGGATGTTCATATGACATTACAAGACAATCAATATCAAGACCAGTTCTGGATGTTCATCGGACATTACTTGATTACAACACAATCAATAATATCAAGACCAGTTCTGGATGTCCATAGGACATTACAACACAATCAATAATATCAAGACCAGTTCTGGATGTCCATAGGACATTAAAACACATCAATACTATCAACACCATTTCTGGATGTTCATAGGACATTACAACACAATCAATAATATCAATACCAGTTCTGGATGTTGATAGGGCATTACAACACAATCAATAACATCAAGACCAGTTCTGGATGTTCATAGGGTATTACAACACTATCAATAATATCAAGACCAGTTCTGGATGTTAAAAGGGCATTACAACATAATCAATATTATCAAGACTAGTTCTGGATGTTCATAAGACATTACTTGATTACAACACAATCAATAATATCAAGACCAGTTCTGGATGTCCATAGGACATTACAGCACAATCAATAATATCAAGACCAGTTCTGGATGTCAATAGGACATTACAAAATATCAATAATATCAAGACCAGTTCTGGATGTTCATAGGACATTACAACACAATCAATAATATCAAGACCAGTTCTGGATGTTCATAGGGCATTACAACACAATCAATAATATCAAGACCAGTTCTGGATGTTGATAGGGCATTACAACACAATCAATAATATCAAGACCAGTTCTGGATGTTCATAGGAAATTACTTGATTACAACACAATCAATAATATCAAGACCAGTTCTGGATGTCCATAGGACATTACAACACAATCAATAATATCATGACCAGTTCTGGATGTTGATAGGGCATTACAACACAATAATATCAAGACCAGTTCTGGATGTTGATAGGGCATTACAACACAATAATATAAAGACCAGTTCTGGATGTTCATAGGGCATTACAACACAATCAATAATATCAAGACCAGTTCTGGATGTTGATAGGGCATTACAACACAATCAATATTATCAAGACCAGTTTTGGATGTTCATAGGATATTACTTGATTACAAAACAATCAATAATATCAAGACCAGTTCTGGATGTCCATAGCACATTACAACACAATCAATAATATCAAGACCAGTTCTGGATGTTGATAGGGCATTACAACATGATCAATAATATCAAGACCATTTCTGAATGTCCATAGGACATTACAACACAATCAATAATATCAAAACCAGTTTTGGATGTTCATAGGACATTACAAAACATCAATAATATCAAGACCAGTTCTGGATGTTCATAGGGCATTACAACACAATCAATAATATCAAGACCAGTTCTGGATGTTGATAGGGCATTACAACACAATCAATATTATCAAGACCAGTTCTGGATGTTGATAGGGCATTACAACACTATTATAATATCAAGACCAGTTCTGGATGTTGATAGGGCATTACAACACAATCAATATTATCAAGACCAGTTCTGGATGTTCATAGGGCATTACAACACAATCAATAATATCAAGACCAGTTCTGGATGTTCATAGGACATTACAACAAGATCAATATTATCAAGACCAGTTCTGGATGTTTATAGGACATTACAACACAATCAGTAATAACAAGACCAGTTCTGGATGTTGATAGGACATTACAACACAATAATATAAAGACCAGTTCTGGATGTTCATAGGGCATTACAACACAATCAATATTATCAAGACCAGTTCTGGATGTTGATAGGGCATTACAACACAATCAATATTATCAAGACCAGTTCTGGATGTTCATAGGGCATTACAACACAATCAATAATATCAAGACCAGTTCTGGATGTTGATAGGGCATTACAACACAATCAATATTATCAAGACCAGTTCTGGATGTTCATAGGGCATTACAACACAATCAATATTATCAAGACCAGTTCTGGATGTTGATAGGGCATTACAACACAATCAATATTATCAAGACCAGTTCTGGATGTTCATAGGGCATTACAACACAATCAATAATATCAAGACCAGTTCTGGATGTTGATAGGGCATTACAACACAATCAATAATATCAAGACCAGTTCTGGATGTTGATAGGGCATTACAACACAATCAATAATATCAAGACCAGTTCTGGATGTTGATAGGGCATTACAACACAATCAATATTATCAAGACCAGTTCTGGATGTTGATAGGGCATTACAACACAATCAATATTATCAAGACCAGTTCTGGATGTTCATAGGGTATTACAATGCAATCAATAATATCAAGACCAGTTCTGAATGTTCAGTGCTTATATGAATTGAATGCACTTAATCTGTATAAGAATCTTCACTAGTCTTTAAGAATTCCATAGATTGGAACACACCAAGAATTGGTCTTGATCTGTCGGACAAATTCTTCAAGGCATGATGGTTAAGGCCCAGACATGCATTTTTGTAATAAATCCTGTCCACCATCAATGAAATATGTCAGATTTATTGCAATATTGTTTGCAACATTCATATAAAACTTTGCTTCCATTTCTGTTTTGTGTATTTTATTTTGATGACGACACATATTGTTGTAAGTGGCATATTGTCTTGGACACATTTGGCAAGCAAATTTAAATCTGGATTTACCATCAATTTGTTCTGCTGCAAAAGAAAAAGGAATCACCATTTATCCCCATTGAAAATCTGTGATAGAACATGTGAAATAAAAATACATAGAAAAAATGTATCCATACAAAATTTGTTCCGAGGACTTTGGTATACTCAAAGAAACCTTGGTTTAAGAAGCAAACATCCAAGCCAAACCAGGACATAAACTCCTGTTTTGGTGGCAAAAGGTAAAAAGTAAAAATTGACTATTGTCTATGTGTTATGTTGCAAAGTAGGCATAATTCCACCAAGTAATTGTTAATGATAAAAAAGATAGAACATTTTAAGCATAATAAAAATTTGTGAAATACAGGATGTCTGGCTAGACTGGTCACCAAGCCTCTTCATCAAGTTAGCAAATGCAAGAATCATGTTACTGAAATAGTACTCAAAACAGCACCCATCAACATAAACTCAAAACCCCGGGGCTGTTTTTGAAATAGCTGTATCAAGTAACCAACCCTCATCATAATACTTAACAAATCCAGGTCTTTGTTTCTAAAATGGTAGTTTCAATCAAGTCAACAACCTTACGGCTTTGTTCTTGTAATAGTTCTCTTGAGTCACAAAACCTAGTCATAAAAGCTAACAAACTGCGTGGCTATGTTTTTCTAAACAAAGTTTACTGAAGCCACCAACCTTCATCTTTATACTTAACAACTTAACAAGCCCCATGTTAATGTTCCTGAAATGGTGTTCTCAAGTTCATTAAGCATAAAAGATATTTGATATTCATATACCTTAATAAAAATTTCTCATTATTTGAAGAAAATACTCTGAGATAGATATGATTTAATCATCTGCACTTCTTTTAGCCTCTTTGACAAACTGAGTAGTATTCTCTGATCATATCACTAAATGTCTAAGTATATTAGCAAGGTAGAGTATTTCTACCCCACAATGTAGGATGAGAAATCATGAATGTAGAATATATGGACAAATTATACATTTCTCTCATGACTATATGTTCTTTAAAATGGACAAAGAACAAATGAAGAGAAAATCAATCAGGCATGTATACATGTGCATGCATGAAAAGGTTCAGCAGTAATTTCCTTTTGTTGAAAAAAAAATAATAAACTTTAACATAAACCAAGATCATTAAAATAATTGCTCATAACATCTCCATTCACTTTATTTCAACATTTTTTATATGCTCCATTCATTTAATTTCAATATAATTTTATTTACTAAAAAAATCTTGCACATACCTATGAAACTTACCAGCATGAAAATTAAATTTTCAAAAGAAATGATTTTTAGTAGATTTAAGTTAAATGACAATATTTCTGACATACCAATTTGTTCACATTTTATGCATAAATCATATCTTAATGATTTTGACAGATTTAGTCATTGGTTTTCAATGTAATGTTTCCGATATAAGTAGAGATTTTTGTGCTCAGACACCTGATCATCTGATAAAACAGACAAAGATACTTACCTAACTTGGACTTTTTCTTTTCTTGATGTGTTTCCTCTTGTTTCCCTCTTGTGTTTTCATTTTTATTTATCCTTATTTTCTTGACTCCCTTCCTTGGCAACACCGTCTTGGCCTGGTTGCTGGTTGGCATGTGGTTCTTCACTTTCTCCTGTTTTTCTTTCATCACCATATCAACAGATGTTTCAGATTGTGAGGAATCGGAAGACTGGACACGTTTTAGTTTTTTCTGTTGTGGATGATGAATTTCTTGATAGTAATCTGGAAATATTTTTGGCTTTCTCTTTCTTTTCCCCAGGGAATCATCTTTATCATACCCAGCAACTGAAGGCTCCGATATTGTGGCACTCACTTTTTCTATGAAACATGGGGATTAAAGAGTGAAGTTTTTAACATTCTGCTTTAAAGAGATAATAATTACATATTGAAATAAGTCATTCATAATAAACACATATTGAAATAAGTCATTCATAATGAACACATATTGAAATAAGTCATTCATAATAAACACATTGAAATAAGTCACTTATCAAAATTGAAAAATGTATAAATTTCATTTTCATGAAATAAATCATTACAAAATAATTTACCTGCAAGCTGTTTATGCAAATATTACCTACAGTTATCTTCATTGATTTACTTGGAAATTTTCTGTTAAATATTAATGATCTGTTTTCACATGGTTATTATATGACAAAAATGATAATAAATATTTTTCCTTTTCCACCCAGCGGTTTAAGCAATATTCAGACGGAATGAAAGTATTTAAAAAAAGCATTGACACTAAAACAGTATAATCCTTAATATTAATGACTTCACAATTCAAATCCATAGTTTTTCCTGAAAACAAACTCTACTTAAACTATAAACATTACAATAGATGGAAAATCTACCTTCTTTGGCTTCTTTCTCCATTTTTCTTTTTTGCCCTCTCTTATTCTTCCTGGGTTCAAACCAAGTAAGTAACTCTTCACCTGGTTCGATGTTCTGCATCAAAAGAATGTTGTAATTAGCAATAATATATAATTCATTGTTTTCTGATACACTGATCTTGAAACTTTGTTAAAATCACTTGATATATTTCTCCAACATTTTCCAAGAACTTCTGAATCATTCTTTACCATTCAAAGTACTCAATTAAAATACTTCACATTAGACTTTGTTTTTATTTCATAACTATTCTAGGTCTGAAAATAAAAATGTCCAAAATAATAGCATCAATATCTAATCATGTTATCTACATATGAATAAAAAATACATAATAAATTTCATTTTTCCATCTTAAGTTGTTTTTGCTAAACAAAGTCCAAATAGTATAAGAAGATGTGAAAATATTGAGATGTTGGTGTAATGGCATGAAATTCAAATCAGATTGTTTCCATATATAAATATGACCATACAATTTCATTTGTCAACATCCATTGCTTTTTTTGCTCAATTGTGCTAGTAGAGTTTTGTAAAAATGGTAACTACCTCAATAAATTATGCCTGGATGATGTATGAACCCACTTATGATGTGGGGACAGGCATGGATTTATATTTATTCTAGTAAATGCTCCAAAGAACTGACCTTTCTTTATTGAACATGAAGAAAATCATGATCAAAATTGGTCATAAAACCCTAATATACTGCTTGTTATATTGTTGATAATGGTCATAAAACCCTAATATACTGCTTGTTATATTGTTGATAATGGTCATAAAACCCTAATATACTGCTTGTTATATTGTTGATAATGGTCATAAAACCCTAATATACTGCTTGTTATATTGTTGATAATGGTCATAAAACCCTAATATACTGCTTGTTATATTGTTGATAATGGTCATAAAACCCTAATATACTGCTTGTTATATTGTTGATAATGGTCATAAAACCCTAATATACTGCTTGTAATATTGTTGATAATGGTCATAAAACCCTAATATACTGCTTGTTATATTGTTGATAATGGTCATAAAACCCTAATATACTGCTTGTTATATTGTTGATAATGGTCATAAAACCCTAATATACTGCTTGTTATATTGTTGATAATAGTCATAAAACCCTAATATACTGCTTGTTATATTGTTGATAATGGTCATAAAACCCTAATATACTGCTTGTTATATTGTTGATAATGGTCATAAAACCCTAATATACTGCTTGTTATATTGTTGATAATGGTCATAAAACCCTAATATACTGCTTGTTATATTGTTGATAATGGTCATAAAACCCTAATATACTGCTTGTTATATTGTTGATAATGGTCATAAAACCCTAATATACTGCTTGTTATATTGTTGATAATGGTCATAAAACCCTAATATACTGCTTGTTATATTGTTGATAATGGTCATAAAACCTTAATATACTGCTTGTTATATTGTTGATAATGGTCATAAAACCCTAATATACTGCTTGTTATATTGTTGATAATGGTCATAAAATCCTAATATACTGCTTGTTATATTGTTGATAATGGTCATAAAACCCTAATATACTGCTTGTTATATTGTTGATAATGGTCATAAAACCCTAATATACTGCTTGTTATATTGTTGATAATGGTCATAAAACCCTAATATACTGCTTGTTATATTGTTGATAATGGTCATAAAACCCTAATATACTGCTTGTTATATTGTTGATAATGGTCATAAAACCCTAATATACTGCTTGTTATATTGTTGATAATGGTCATAAAACCCTAATATACTGCTTGTTATATTGTTGATAATGGTCATAAAACCCTAATATACTGCTTGTTATATTGTTGATAATGGTCATAAAACCCTAATATACTGCTTGTTATATTGTTGATAATGGTCATAAGACCCTAATATACTGCTTGTTATATTGTTGATAATGGTCATAAAACCCAATATACTGCTTGTTATATTGTTGATAATGGTCATAAAACCCTAATATACTGCTTGTTATATTGTTGATAATGGTCATAAAACCCTAATATACTGCTTGTTATATTGTTGATAATGGTGGCCATTGTCAGTTAATTTGAATTAAAGTTATGAAATTCTCATAATGTTGCAAAATGTCTCAGGGAACTGAAAATAATCTATGATAAAATTTTGATCAGTGGAAATATCAATATTGCCAACCATTGGCAACACTTTCTGAAATAAAAAGCAATGAAAAGAGATTTATCAAGTGAAAAAGTTGCTTTTTGTCACAATTGTAATTCAGTTCCAGTGTTATCAGAATAAATTTAATATTCTTTCTTTTATTTCAATAAGATACGTGTTATTCTACTGTCACATTACATTTCTGCAAGAACCTAATTAATGTCACCTGTTTTGATCTTTAATGTGCAGCTGTATTTATTGTTATGAAAATTAAAAGCAGGCCTGCTTTGTATCATCACCCTAATTATGTATTCTGTGTCAAAACAAGAAAAGTGATTGAAATTTTGTTTAAAACTAGTTAAAAGGCATGCAAATCCTACCAGTGTAAGAGTGTCATGTCAACTCTTTACAACCATCCATTTGAATACTGTTATAAAAATTATTGTGGAAGTAACAATCAAACTATCTAAAATGATCCTAATCATTCACAAATCTAATCAAATATTGCATGGCAACTAAGCAAAGGGAGTACCAAGTAAATTCAATGTTTTGTCTAATAGATATGGTTCATTATGGAGAATGGAGCTCCACAGTTTATGTAAATTTAAAATCATGAATTGGCTATAAGAGATTTGCTCAAGAATGAGCAGAACTTTCACAATTACTTGCAATGATATCATGGCATCATTATTTCAGAAAATAACACAATTTAAAAGAAACTGATTTTTAATGTTTTGAGTTTTTTAAATCACAAAACAAATGTCTACATTTTTAACAAAAGGAATTTTATTTTGCTATGCAAAAGGCAATGATTCATATGTGCACAAAATTTGAAAAGTGGCAATTTCATTTGGTAAATCTATTTATTTGACAATTACCAATGTAACAATAACACAAGTATTCAGCCAATAACCAGTGCCAATAACCTCCACTGATATTCTTGGTGTCTATCCATGATGACACCCCATCCCATTTTTTTATTTTCTCAAGGTCTTTCAGTAACTTTTACCCTTGCTTTTTGTGCAGTCCACAATTTTGTATCCTGCTGTATTCAAGTAGTTAAAGAAGAAATGTCTTTACAAAATTCCTGTCTAAAAGTTTAATCATAGTAACATTTGTAAAATCTATTGGCTTTAAGAAATTCAAGATGAACTTATCAATCGACAACAAATCAATTTATCTCTCCTTTGCTATTGCAGTGAGGACATACAATGTATACAGAATCTTAGCTGATAAGTGAAAGCGAATAGCATGCATAGCAATGTATATGCATATAATAGTTCTCTATGTATGAACCAGAAGGACAAGGTTGGATTTGGTGATTACTGCCCTATAGAACTCAGTGACTTGGATGTGTACAAGCCATAATGTTCATATCAGACTTATCATGACCATGGAAAGACAGGATTATAGTATACCCTATATAGTATATATATATATATATATATATATATATATATATATATATATATATATAGTATAATATGCTCCGTCAAAAGGTAATCATAACAATAAGACCAAGTATTATCAACACTGACAGTCATTCTGGCAAAAATGTCTAATTCTGATTTTCCACTAGGTTTCCATAGAAACCAACTGAGGTACAATTTTAGTATATCATAACAAGCTTTCTACTGGCTGAAACATTTTCTGCATGACAGGTGGATTATTATATTTATTATATAAACTCAAATGATGATTGGTGCAGGAACATTTTTGAGGGGTTAAAATCTTCCAAATTTGAAACACAATTTATCCTCTTGGAATTAATGGACAACCTACCTTTATGGCTCTGAAATATACTTGGTCATCTTGCTGGACTGAGATTATATTCTGCTCCTCGAAGCTGTGAGCACAGTTGATGTACCTAATCCAGTTTCCCTTGCTGGGATTTGTGGCATCAATAACATGGATGCAATTAAAGGTTTCCAGGTTAGACACCTATAAATGTCAAGAAAAATCTCAATCAAATCTTGCTTCTGACCAAGAACTGATTGCAAAGATAGGAATTTTATTTTTTTCAGAGCAATACACATTGCTGATTATTCACAAGTCACAAACACAATTGTTCCATTAGAACCAGACATAATTAAATGACAAACTATCCATTGAAAAGTTCTGAATCTTTAGAATGTACTTTAAAAATGTTAATGACACAGAATTTCAAGCAGCCTATCAATATAAAAGTTAAAAACAGATATAGAGTATATGTCATTTACATGTGGAGATCAATGAACAAGTGATCACTGATAAAATGCTGTGTTGAGGACAGGTTAGGTGGAATAAAAGTTGTGTTAAATACAATTAAATGTTCTACATATACAAACAAGCAAAAATCAACTTCCCTTATCTGTCATTTTATTCCACATTTCATTGCCATTTAATTTCAAAGTTTCCTTTCTTATTATCGTATTAATACTTCCAACTTCAGCAATTTTCTACAATAATCAAAACACTACCAGTTACACTACTTTATAAGACAAGTCTCCTGAGTCACTTAATCAAAATACTACTGGTTATACTGCTTTACAGGACAATTCTGCAAAATGATAATTTTTCATTTTAATCACAGATGTGAATAATGTTTTTACCTCCAAGCCATGTCTGTAGTTGATGTCCTCTAAGCCCTTTTCCTTCCAGATATCTCCAACATAAGGTCCAAACACTGTGTCCTTTACTATGGGCCACACACTCCAGGCACCTGCAAGGCAAAAAATGACCATACCTTGACAAAATTTTAATGTACCATATCAAGTTCTGAATCCCTAACCAGCTATGGAATACTGTATACATTATCCTACAAGCTGATGTTTTTCTCTGAAAATTTGATTTATGCAGTGTAGGGTAGCTCTTGACATGCTAATTGTTTTCAAATCAAGGAGAAATACTGAAATTTCAATTTATAAAATTACCGTCAAATATTTATATTAAAATTCTACTATTCCCATCCTGATATGCATATATGGCATGCACTGATTTTATCATTTTCAATATGGTAGTCAGTGCACAATGCTTGTACTTATATTTAATAAGATTGTAATAATTTGAAAATTATAAAAGAAATATAACCAATCCCAAAGTGGTGTCTATCAATATTGCTTATTGCTGATGTTTACTAATAAGTTGTTGTTGTTGTTGTAGGGTTTAATGCCATTTTTCAGCACAAGATAGGCTATACATGGTGGCCAGTATTAATGGTGGAGGAAGAACCCTGGGCTAATAAAAACTTGGCATCCAAAGACAGCACCCACATTGTTTTCCTTAAATGTTATCCTTATCCAGTGCCAAGTGGTCACATAACTCCAGGTCAATATGTAACCCTACTCCCTTAGCTCTGGGGCAGGGTCAAAATACTGCCAACAGACTGGATTTGGACTGTGACCTGGTTTTATCAGTTAATGTACATCATAGGGTGTAACTTCAAATACAAATCACTTATTGGGCCCATGACCTAGAAGATGCTGACCATGTCTGCCAGCTGACAACCAACAATTGACAATGAATTGTGAATTTGGTACTTGCTCAGTGTCAAACAGTCTTATAATCTGTTAACAAAGAGTACTTATGTGAACTCTCTGCATTCATACCTGCAAAACCAACATCTATTCAATTGCATCTTTTGATATTTCATTGTGATCAAAGGCAAGGAATCAATCAGACAATGTACTAATTTTGTGATGACAAGATGCCAATCAAATACTTCAGAACATTTTTTGTTTAATCAGATAAGGATGAATTCTTTCAATTTGTACTAAAGATATTGGATGATGACAGTTGCTAGATACTGTAGTGTGAATCACAAAAGTGTGGCCTTGACTTTCAATATTTATTCATGAGATATGGAATTAACATATTAGATTAGGATATTGTGAATTGAATCTTTCTGATTTTATAATGATATATGACCTTTAACAGAATTCAAGGACAAATCATTTAATGGATTTAAAGTGCCAAGAATTATAAGTTTCTATGAAATTTATTTCCATGAACATTGACCAAATATAAGTTGTAAATAAACATTCACATATGACACCGAGGTCATGAATGGGAGACAGGGGAGGATTTATGATGATCAACATATGACACTGAGGCTATAAAATGGGGAGGATTTATGATGATCCACAAATGACACTGAGGCTATAAAATGGGGAGGATTTATGATGATCCACAAATGACACTGAGGTCATAAAATGGGAGGATTTACGATGATCCACATATGACACGGAGGCCATAAAATGGGAGTCCATGGAGGATTTATGATGATTAGGCCATGAAGTTTACTAAATGGTAATGAAGGATTTTAGAACTTTATAATAAGGATGAATTCTTGAACTTATGTACCAGATTACATTAGGTTGTGATATTTATAGGATACTGTTATTTTTTAAATGTTGACTTAGGTCTGCATGTATATAATTTCCCTTTGATGAGGTACTATTGATCTTAGAATTGATGAGTACATGGGAGAAGTTTTCTAGAATTTTGACAGCTTTATTTATAACATTACAGATGGACCTGGCCTAATACACCTCAACTCATACAAGGATAAAAAGTAGCTCATCAGCTTTTTTAACTTCTTTATTTCCACATCAGCTGGCTGAAAATGAGTTTATTTTCAGCGAGTATACATTTTTGGAACTGGTCTGATTGGGAGTGAATTTTTAGAGGTGTTGTTTTAAAAAAAATACCTTGATTGGAATTGTGAAGAACTTATTTAGTTAGAAAACATTACATATTTTGATTGAACATTAACAAAATGTTTACTATATATATCCAATATACTCAAAATTCAATGATTTATTCTTGCCAAACAAATTCATGTGAGACAAGGTGATACAGTAGATTACAGCTAAAAAGGCGATTGTTAGTAAATATCATATTGACAGTCCTGCCATTATGACATCTTTGTTGCTTCATTTTGATCCTTTAGGAACACAGCATTATTAGGTTGGGAGGTAAAAATACCTGCATTAGCATGGAATATGGAAAACAAGGGAGATAATATCTAACTTTTTATACTTTAATTTAACTTCATTTTTACCCTATAACATTAAAAGGAACTGAAGCTCACTAAAACATGATTCACAACTTTTAGCAAAGACTTCTCTGATTAGTGATAATAACAATTAGTTCCTTGTAGTACTTACCATGACTTCTCTAAATTACAACAAAGCAATTTGAAGGATTATCAAAGCTTCATGAAGATTCATGACTAAAACTGTTGCCATAGTTACATTATAGAGGTCATCATCCCCTAATCTCTAAGCTTCACATCAGGCTCTCTTCTTTCACCATGAGGAAGTCATTTAGAAAGTTTTCCTGTCTTGGAAACTCACAAATACAAACAGCATGACCAACCTCAGTTATGAAGCCAGACAAATCTATTTCTAGACATCTTAGTGAAATGACTTTTTAAATACAATTTTTGACTTCTGAGGTTTGATGGTAGATGCATATATGACAAGGATACCAACCTATACAACCACTTGCAACAGCTGATGCCTTCAGTTCTATGCTGTCTGGTGTCTCAGTGTGCCCTGGTACTGCCTCAGAGTCAGTGAAAACCATGATGAAAAAGAGTTATGACTCTCCCTGAAAAATATGCATACAATATAATACAGTACTCAATTTTTACTGTTGTATGCCATTTTCTAATGCTTACATCTTGATAATATGCATTAACTAAATTTGTAAATTAATACTTGAATCTGTGTGTCATAAGACTCAAAATCTAATATGATTTATATAATCTATTTTAATGATTGATTTATATGTTAAAAAATTTAATGACATAATCTGAAAAAGAATGATCAAGTTGCCATTATTGCCAAGCCCATCATTGTTCTGAGCTGCTGAAAAACTAGACTGTAGTTTATGCATAAACTAAGCATGACAAGTCAATCAACAGCAAAAATATCCAACATATAATTATGTTCCAATCTTTCACTCAAGATTTTGCCAATTTAAAAAAAATGATATAATTTCTGCAAGTCATTTTAACACCATGATTTAATTATGGGTCACAACTTTATAAAATATTACTAAAATCTTAAACTGCAAGGATGCCTATTTCAAGTTAATTCCCAGGGTGACTATTTTAAGTTGATTCCCAGGATGACTATTTTAAGTTGATTCCCAGGATGACTATTTTAAGTTGATTCCTAGGATGACTATTTTAAGTTGATTCCTAGGATGACTATTTTAAGTTTATTCCCAGGATGACTATTTTAAGTTGATTCCCAAGATGACTATTTTAAGTTGATTCCCAGGATGACTATTTTAAGTTGATTCCCAGAATGACTATTTTAAGTTGATTCCCAGGATGACTATTTTAAGTTGATTCCCAGAATGACTATTTTAAGTTGATTCCAAAGAAAAACAACACATTTCCAGCCAAATGTACATGTACTAGACAAAGTCTACCATGGAATGAAGCTTTATAGCAAATTTAGTGAACATGCAATCAAATAATTATAAAATATTACTAAACTCTTAAACTGCAAGGATGACTATTTCATGTTAATTCCCAGAATGACTATTTTAAGTTAATTCCAAAGACAACAACAAATAAATTACCTGCCCAATGTACATGTACTAGACAAACTGAACCATGGAATGAAGCTTTATAGCAAATGTAGTGAAAATGCAATCAAATATTTGTGGACGATATCTTACACAATTGTATTATTCAGAAATACCATGGTACAAACTTTTTTATGGTACTCAATTCTAGCAAACAGCCATTCTAATTTCAATCTCACAGACATGGCAACTGCTAAAATGTAGGTAGAATAAATCTGTTGAGGAAATGGCATAGTTTGAACACCTTGGGTCTAGTTAAAAGAATTTTATATTTAATGGCTAATCAATGTCAAATGTCAAATTTTGTAAAACTGCAGGCAGGCTTATAATAGAAGAATTACTGTATATATTAGAGTCTGTAGTCAAATTGTAACTTTCCCGGATAAGGAATATAAAACTGCCTGCACAGTTTAAGTTCTAAGTTAATGATGCTATATCATTGTCAGGATTTCTACAAAATGAAAATTTAAAAGAAAAACTTTCTAAATACCAACACCTATCATGGCACTATGACAGGTCAAATAATATGAATGGAGCAATGACTCGCTGACTTGTACAAAACTATAATAAAAACTACTAGAGGTGACCTTGAAGAATTAAAATAAGTATATCCCAGCCTGTGGAATGTCTACTTGATTTTATTTAATCAGGTTACAAATTCTTGTAAGCTACCTATATTAGCATACAGGTGGATTTACAAATAAGTAAAAAAAGAATTACTAAAGTTTAGCTGGTGTGTCTCATGCAATGTAAATCAATAATAGTTAAGACTAATAAAATTGATATACATCCTTGAATGAATTTAACTCTATGCACAAACTGTTGGTGTAAAGCATACATAGATGGACTGCTAATGCTGATAATTAAATTGCTTTGATATTTTGACACATGAATATATCTTATATACATTTTATTGTAATGTCAGCCTAAATATCCACCTGTGGCATTCTGGGATGCTAATATTTCTGTAATGTTACAAAGACCTTATCATAATGACCTATCTTAAAGACTAGTTTGTTCACCCACCCACTTTGCAGATTGCACAATACAAACAGATTGTTATCAGCAAACACCCCAAAAAATGCCATACACATTTCAACAACCTCTCTAACAGAAAATCCACTCTATTAGATAATGCAATTTATCTCAATAGAAGCAATACTGGCCATTGGTGCTCCTATGTATGAATGCATTCGTAATACATGTAGAGTGTAATGTATAAACAAATATGATTTACTGGTTATGGTGCTCCCCAAATTAAGGCTGATACTGGCAATTTGTTTTGGTCAGAACACAGGAAAACCATATCTAGTACACATTAGGGTAGAAGAAGAATGGTGTACATTGCTATACAAACAAAGAAGGATGCAACTTGAAGTAAAGGTAACAGCATGCATCTTTGCAAAATGCACAATGTAGAATCCAAGTTAGGATAATAAAGTAGCAATGTACAGAGTATGATTTTAGGGATGAAGTAGCAATGTACAGAGTATGATATTAGGAATTAAGTAGCAATGTACAGAATATGATTTTAGGGATGAAGTAGCAATGTACAGAGTATGATATTAGGAGTTAAGTAGCAATGTACAGAGTATGATTTTAGGGATGAAGTAGCAATGTACAGAGTATGATATTAGGAATTAAGTAGCAATGTACAGAGTATGATTTTAGGGATGAAGTAGCAATGTACAGAGTATGATATTAGGAATTAAGTAGCAATGTACAGAGTATGATATTAGGAATTAAGTAGCAATGTACAGAGAATGATTTTATGGATGAAGTAGCAATGTACAGAGTATGATATTAGGAATTAAGTAGCAATGTACAGAGTATGATTTTAGGGATGAAGTAGCAATGTACAGAGTATGATATTAGGAATTAAGTAGCAATGTACAGAGAATGATTTTATGGATGAAGTAGCAATGTAACAGAGTTATAATATTTAGAATGAAGTACACTGTAGTAATGTATAGAGTATGATATGAGTGATCACACAGAAATGCTTAATTCATAACAGATATATAGAATATGCTCTCTTATAAGTTGTGTCCAGCTGTGAAAAAAACATAGACATAATCTGTCAGTCCATTATTTGCCAGCTTATCTGGTTATATTTTGTTTGTCAAATGATAGTTCTTAATAAACTGCATAGACAGAGATCCATCTGACAGTTCTGGGTCTGTGCAATTTGCAATTGGACACAACTTATAAAGTGGGTGTATATGGTAAGCAACAATTGTAATAAATTTAGTTATAACAATAGAAGCAAAAGTATCATTCTACATAATTAAATGCTGACAGCCTCAGGATTTTGATCATAAAGAATAAAGGAACCCCATTTTCTAATTTAAAAAGTTGAATAGTTATTTTACAGGATTTCCATGGTTACAAAGAACCATAAAATATTAAGTTGAAAGTAATGTATACTATTTAGAACTTCCAATTTAGTTCTTGGATCATTTTTGCAAAAAAATATAACATTCACACAAGATGTGCCACTACCCCTCTCCTTGATATTTTCATTCTGCTGTACTACTGTTTGATCACCAAAAGCTGAGTCTGGGCAAACCCAAATTAGGAAATTTGAAAGCCCTTACTTTCTGATCTGTTGGTAAAATTATGTTAAGCATTTTTTTAATGAGGTGCATATGAGTTTTTATGTTACAGTGTCCTTGTCTTAGGCAGACAGGCATCATTTGATAAATCGGTTTAAATTGTCTGGCCAAAATTTGCTGGATTTTTCTCAAGTTATTTAATGAATTGGGGGGTCTGTAATGGCTGATTATTTATCAGATCAGCACTAATTGTATATCTTTAAAGCTAGATAGCTTCCATCAAATTTGGTTAAATTCAGTTTTTGATACTAATTCGTTCTCATTTTTGTTCTCACAATAACAGTAGGCACATTTAAAGGCCAGCATGCCCTCTGCCAAATTTGTTTATAACTGGTTAACTGATCAGTTAGTTTTTTTTTTAGAAATTTAAAAAAGAAAATTGCTGCAGGATTGACAGAGTAAGGCTTTATGCTTATGTGGCCTTATGACCTTATGTGGTCTTATGGCCTTATGTGGTCTTATGGCCTTGTGGCTCTTATTGCCTTATGTGGTCTTATGACCTTGTGGCTCTTATGGCCTTATGTGGTCTTATGGCCTTGTGGCTCTTATGGCCTTATGTGGTTTTATGACCTTGTGGCTCTTATGGCCTTATGTGGTCTTATGACCTTGTGGCTCTTATGGCCTTATGTGTTCTTATGGCCTTGTGGCCATGCAAGCTAAAACACAGCATTCTAATGATACAACTGCATTTATATTTGTTCACATAAAATACATAAGTAAAATAATTAAATAACTAGATAAATAAAATTAAATAGCTTTTTCAAATTTTAAAACTGAGCAACAGGAGTAATTGTGCTTATAAAGAAATGAAGTCAATGGTAATCCTGTTTTCCCAATACCCCAATGGGAACAAACAGAGAGATTAGTATAGCATATGTTATAATGTCTCAAAGTTTGTGACCTACAACACAAAGAGTTTCCAAACAAGACTACCATGTATGACATGATGAGAACATCACTATGTCACTTCCATCAGGTCATGAAATAACCTTGAAAGTAATTTTATGAATACACATCAATTTGATGTGTTGTTATTGCACCATATATGTTACAACAATAAAGGTCAAGGTCAGTTTCATTATGGATTTGTCTCCTTTCACTGCCAAATTGTTCCATATGAATGAAAGTAGAACACAGCTGGCACTGGAAACAAGTTACATTCAGGGTTTATTTCACAACCTGATGGAAATAGCCTAGCAGTGTTCCTATCTATGAATTAGACATTATATGCTTAACCTGTATTTATTTCCTAGGCTTCTATGCAGAGTACTTATATTTTGTGCACAAGACTACCTGCGTTTGACCCTTGAACTCCAAAACAATTTTAACCCCAGTGACAGCCATCCACAATGTATAGTGCAGGGATGTGATGCACAGCTTATGTTATTATGTAAACACCAATTTTCTTCTTTTAGTCAGTGATATTGGCCTTTTAGTGCAAAAAAAAAAAAACAATGTTTCATCCTAACCCTAAGTGTAGGCCATCCACAAAATTACTCCAGATATGTGAAGTTGAGCTAATGTTATTCAGTAGGAGCCATTTTGTCTTCTTTCTGACCCTGCTGCCTTGACTTTTGACCTTCTGCTGCTAAATTGATTGGGATCTTCCTTACCTTAAATGCAAATTCCCCTCCCAACAAAATTTAGTTAATGTATATTATTGTGAAGAAACCTATTTTTCTTCTTTCAGTCACAGTGACTCTGTACTTTGGGATTTGACCCTGAGATTGATACAAGGTGATTTAACCACTGATGTTCCAACATATTATCCTGCAGATTTTTTTAAAAGAGTTAAGGTATACTGACAATACAGGTTTGTAGGACCAGTTACAATTTCCAAAGTTGATATTAAATTTGATTGGGAAGGCTAGTGGATTCTCTGCTGCTAAGTAAGCTGAACCTGCTGGCTAATACAAAAAAAAATTGTTTTGTCCACACCCTTGATACGACTCTTCCAAACCTCAAGGAGAAAGCCATTCACAAAGTTTGAAAACTTGATGATGAACAACTAGAGCTACTTTGCGAAAACAAAACTGGTAACTGCTGGATGAATGAAAAACACATAACATATATACATTATTACAGAAGTGTAATAAAAGTAACACTTATTTGCTGTCATGCATTTCTGCCCACTGTTTATACATCTTAATGACTAGATACATGAATATGTGACTTGTTTCTTAAGCAATTGAGTAAATATAGTGTAAAAGTGAATGTCCATCAATATGATTACCAAAAAGAAGAAAGAATTCATAATATGAAACAAGAGTAATATGCAAGGTCCATCCTATCTTTAATAACATTGTATGTAGGCACTATCTCTACATGCCAGACCCTGGTTCCTTACTAATCCCTTTGATAAACCAGTCACATTTTTTTTTATTCAAAGTAAAACAAGTTATAATCTTGAAGCTATGCATTTTATTCCTTGTGTCACCATGACCTTGACAATTGGACATTCAAACCCAGCTTGTTGCTTAATTCCTTACCATGACAGCAAGATATCTTAAGTCTGGAAATGGTGTCTGATTTTGAATTCCAACATTTTTTTTGTTTGTACCATTCAACCTCAACCTTTGACCTTTCACCACCAAATTCAACAGGTTTGTTTTCATGCCCAAAGTACAAGCCCAAACAGTTTGGTCATGGTTTGCTATTTCCTAAAATTATTATGTGAAAACCAATTGTTTTAAAAGAAAAAGTAGGGTGCTGCAAAATTATGCTCAAATGGTAAAGGGTCTGGATAGCACGTTTTTTTATATCAAATTGTCTGCTTCTGTTTCTCCTATGGAAAGGACAATAGTTGGAACTCCTATTTCCTTGGCAATTCTATTGTCAATAATGTGTTAAAATAAAGCTGTAAGACACCCACAATAAATAAAAAACAAAACAATCAAAACACTATTAAAGTTGAGTAAATGCAACCTTTGTGTATTTGATCCCTGACTATTAAGCCTGGTTTCTACCTAGCCTTTTGTACAAACCATTCACAATTTTTTGTGGAGAAGAGAATAAAAATAGTTCCAGTCTGAGTACAACATTAGAATAATCAATCAAATGAAATCAATACTTGTTCCCATAATTTTATACTATATTCAAGCATACATGTCAACTGTAGAAGTCGACTAATAAATAAACATATTCAAGTGTGCTACACATATATTCCTGTTAGTTGTACATGAAGATACGCGTTAATCGTAGTAGTTTTTAGTTTTAATTTTATTCCAATTAAAATTTTACTTGGTTATTCGTGCACTACATACAAGTATGTTTATCATTATAGAACAATTTAGTTCTCTGCAATCACTTTTACTATCCCAGACCCACTGTAACAGAACATGACTATGGTAAAGTTTATTTTATGTTAAATTTAAAATTCCAATCTGCTTACAATATTTATTATAAAATTGTCCACTTTTATGTTTCTCAAACAAATACATTACTGTTCAAACTTATCAAACTTTAGACGAACGCTATTCTAAACACGTGGCGTAGCTGAAATCGCGTCCCAGTATATACATATGCACCGAATTCTGCAGGGATGCGTGTACTGAAACTAGTATATCTCATTTATGTCTTTACGAGATAAGCAATATCAAAAAACTAATTTCTTACGTTTTACTAATTGTATGCTGAAATCCCCGATTTTTAAATGATGTCAAAAAACATAAAGAAAACAAATGCAAATATAAAAATCTAACGGATCATATTATACCTATAATCTCTAATCGAATCCTACACAAAAACCAGCCGCCATTTTTAAATCCTAATCCATAGCATCTTCCAGTGAATCTCCGAAAAATAAAAAATCGGCTATGGTACATAAATGCACGTCCTAGCACTGCATTTGACTTCTTTGTCAAACATAGAAAATAATAAGTTATAAATTACGCCTGAAAAATCTAACTTTAAGGAAGTCACCTGCTGTGAAATATTGCATGTGTACATAAGGCACGTTTTGAAGCATCACATGAGCCTAGAGTGCAGGCCTGTAGTTAATGATATAACCGTATCACTCTATTGTGTATTATACATGCATCATTCACAATCGCTGAAGTTTTTCTTACGCCTTTAGACAACAAAATAAGATAACATTATTTTGATCAAATTTTCATCATTAACATATTCTTTAGAAAATAACTTTTACTGCAAAAATGTCAGTTACCCTTTCACTGTAACGTACAGTAGAGAAGTTGGATAAACGCTCTCAGTTCCTCTAATCAATTTTAAAACATGTTACTGTATACAAATAAGCAAGGTACTTACCAAGTGTGAAAGTAAACGCAAACTTCAATGTCTTGATTTGTCAAAAAGGCTAGATCGATTAATTTAACGAAATCAAAACACCCAGTGCTATGGAAGTTACCTTCAGCGTGATACTGTGAAATGACACTATGGGCTGAGCCTAATAGAGGGCGTGAAAACCAGTCAACTGTGTCGCATTGTGCTCAATTAGCTGACAGTTACACCATTTCCTGGGACCAGGTAAGTTGTTTCCAGAACCATTAATATTTTAATTGTAGGTATCTGAATTTGTATTAAAAGCGCGGGAATATTAGTAAGGAATAGTTCATAAACTAAAGGTATATAGGGACCAGTATCATGCATTAGTTAATATAAACGTAAAAAGTTGTATTTGCCGGGACATTATAATTACTGACATGGTCCAATTGTATACTCTTTACAAGGGCGGGTAGATATTGAAAAGTGGATGTATCGTCGTAATAATACAAAAACAACCATATTTTAATAAAGTAACCAACTATTTTTTTGTTTGAAAATTGTTTCAGCCAGAAAAGAACTGAGTACATCTCTCTCTCTCTCTCTCTCTCTCTCTCTCTCTCTCTCTCTCTCTCTCTCTCTCTCTCTCTCTCTCTCTCTCTCTCTCTCTCTCTCTCTCACACACACACACACACACACACACACACACACATGTATAAAACAAATATTGAACTATTACATCACAGTCGAAACGGAAATTAGAATGACGGTTTTTCATCAATCTGTAGTCTCAAGATTAAATGGATGCTTTAGAGAGCGCATTATTTTCTAGTTATGTACAGTCTCTTGATTTATACACGATTTTATTCTATTAGTGACATATTTTAAACTGAGTTATGTATACTACATTTCGTTCGATTCTTTAGTTTTTAATTCCGAAACCCAGTCAGGTAGGAGTGTATTGGAAACGGGGATTGGGAGGCAATAAATAAATGAACCCTATCTGAATTGGTTTATTTAATTACTAAGTGAATGAGTGATACAGTGTTGCATAAACTAGAAAAGACTCGTAATCTGTGCGAGTCAAAATCCAAATCAGATGCTAATGTTTACGCTGATGCATTGATTCTCATCAGTTACGACTTGTAGGGATAATTTATGACAGACTAAAAACTTTACAAATAAGTAATACATATTTTGAGATAAAAATAAACTAAAAATTATCCGATGAAAAGCAGAATATTTACGCATTGTTATATGTTTATTCTATTTAGTGATAACCTTCACAAGCTCCATCCTAAACCAACTGCACTTATAGATACACCCAACTTATAAAACGTTTCTTCGGATGTAAAGATTACTCCGACGATAAATGGATAAGATTAGGGGCATATTTTAAACGAGGTGTATTTGTGTGTGTTTTTCGCCAGGAAGTGAAAACAATTAATAATAATTACGTTCTCTTAGAATAACACGCGGACATAGAAACCTTTTTGTTTGGAACTAATTATGCTGGCTTTTTGGCGCCCCAAGCAAACTATGAAAAAAATGCACATTCGTCTATTTGGCGCCCTTTAATGCTGGACGCTCTAGGTGACCGCCTAGTTCCCCTACATGGTAGGGACGGCCCCGTTTCCTTCTGAAATCCAATTTTGATTCCAAACACAAATTAAAAAATCGTCAAAATGAGTTTCAGTGTCGTTTGAAAGACCTTAATATTCGTTTCTACGAACTTTTAATCTCGCCAGAAAAGCTTGGAATGAGCGTAATTGTTTTTAAAAAATGAGTTCAGAACTTGCTTTACGAGATTTGAATAAATTCTGAACACATTTAAATTTTGTTTGAAGTTTTTTTCAAGCATGTGTGAATGAGTTTAGAATACGTTGAAATGATTTTAAACCTTGTTTTGACGAGTTTATAACTCATTTTATTTTTTTTAATCGTTTGAACATTTGAACAACCATTAATTTAGCAATTATGCAAACCAATTTACATGATGTTTGAACGAGTCTTTTTTTAACTCGTTCAGAAACGAGATTACAAATTCTTTTAGCGGAATATTAACTCAGAACGATATTAAAAGGTTGTTTATAAATTTAAATCTCATTTTAATGACTATTCAAATTCTGTAAAATACTATTTAAACTAATAAAACAAGTTAAGGTCTCGTCTAAACAAGTCAACGAAAGAGTTCAAACTAGTTTAAACTTGTTTAAAGGAATTTAAACTTGCTCAATAATTAGTTGTAAATTCGTCTCAACGAGTTTCAAAATCGTTCCAACGACATCAAAACTCGCTTTAACCACTTTCAATTGTTTCTGAGTTTCTAAACTTATTTTCATATTACCGTAACAATGTTTCGTTTTGTGTTTTCATAGGCAGTATTTATATTGTCAAACCTAGAAGAACACAGTATAATTGTTAAGGTGGAGTCGTGTACAGGCGGGCGATTTAACCACTGATGTTCCAACCATTATCCTGCAGATTGTTTAAAAAGAGTTAAGGTATACTGACAATACAGGTTTGTAGGACCAGTTACAATTTCCAAAGTTGATATTAAATTTGATTGGGATGCTAGTGGATTCTCTGCTGCTAAGTAAGCTGAACCTGCTGGCTAATAAAAAAAAAAATTTGTTTTGTCCACACCCTTAATACGACTCTTCCATACCTCAAGGAGAAAGCCATTCACAAAGTTTGAAAACTTGATGATGAACAACTAGAGCTACTTTGCGAAAACAAAACTAGTAACTGCTGGATGAATGAAAAACACATAACATATATACATTATTGCAGAAGTGTAATAAAAGTAACACTTATTTGCTGTCATGCATTTCTGCCCACTGTTTATACATCTTAATGACTAGACACATGAATATGTGACTTGTTTCTTAAGCATTTGAGTAAATATAGTGTAAAAGTGAATGTCCATCAATAAGATTACCAAAAAGAAGAAAGAATTCATAATATGAAACAAGAGTAAGGTGCAAGGTCCAGCCTATCTTTAATAACATTGTATGTAGGCACTATCTCTACATGCCAGACCCTGGTTCCTTACTAATCCCTTTGATAAACCAGTCACATTTTTTTTATTCAAAGTAAAACAAGTTATAATCTTGAAGCTATGCATTTTCTTCCTTGTGTCACCATGACCTTGACAATTGGACATTCAAACCCAGCTTGTTGCTTAATTCCTTACCATGACAGCAAGATATCTTAAGTCTGGAAATGGTGTCTGATTTTGAATTCCAACATTTTTTTTTTGTTTGTACCATTCAACCTCAACCTTTGACCTTTCACCACCAAATTCAACAGGGTTGTTTTCATGCCCAAAGTACAAGCCCAAACAGTTTGGTCATGGTTTGCTATTTCCTAAAATTTTTATGTGAAAACCAATTGTTTGAAAAGAAAAAATAGGGTGCTGCAAAATTATGCTCAAATGGTAAAGGGTCTGGATAGCACATTTTTTTATATCAAATTGTCTGCTTCTGTTTCTCCTATGGAAAGGACAATAGTTGGAACTCCTATTTCCTTGGCAATTCTGTTGTCAATAATGTGTTAAACTAAGGCTGTAATACACCCACAATAAAGAAAAAACAAAACAATCAAAATACTATTAAAGTTGAGTAAATGCAACCTTTGTGTATTTGATCCCTGACTACCAAGCCTGGTTTCTACCTAGCCTTTTGTACAAACCATTCACAATTTTTTGTGGAGAAGGGAATAAAAATAGTTCCAGTCTGAGTACAATATTAGAATAATCAATCAATTTAAATCAATACTTTTTTGAAGTTCCCATAATTTTTATACTGTATTCAAGCATACAAGTCAACTGTAGAATTCATCTAATTATTAAACATATTCAGGTGTGCTACACATATATTCCTGTTAGTTGTACATGAAGATACACGTTAATCGTAGTAGTTTTTAGTTTTAATTTTATTCCAATTAAAATTTTACTTGGTTATTCGTGCACTACATACAAATATGTTTATCATTATAGAACAATTTAGTTCTCTGCAATCACATTTACTACCCCAGACCCGCTGTAACAGAACATGACTATGGTAAAGTTATTTTATTTTACGCTAAATTTAAAATTCCAATCTACTTACAATATTTATTATAAAATTGTCCACTTTTATGTTTCTCAAACAAATACATTACTGTTCAAACTTATCAAACTTTAGACGAACGCTATTCTAAACACGTGGCGTAGCTGAAATCGCGTCCCAGTATATACATATGCACCGAATTCTGCAGAGATGCGTGTACTGAAACTAGTACATGTCATTTATGTCTTTACGAGATAAGCAATATCACAAAAACTAATTTCTTACGTTTTACTGATTGTATGCTGAAATCCCCGATTTTCAAATGATGTCAAAAAACATAAAGAAAACAAATGCAAATATAAAAATCTAACGGATAATATTTTACCTATAATCTCTAATCGAATCCTACACAAAATCCAGCCGCCATTTTGAAATCCTAATCCATAGCATCTTCCAGTAAATCTCCGAAAAAAAATCGTGTATGGTACATAAATGCACGTTCTAACACTGCATTTGACTTCTTTGTCAAACATAGAAAATAATAAGTTATAAATTATGCCTGAAAAATCTAACTTTAAGGAAGTCATCTGCTGTTAAATATTGCATGTGTACATAAGGCACGCTTTGAAGCATCACATGAGCCAAGAGTGCAGGCCTGTAGTTAATGGTATAATCGTATCACTCTTTTGTATTCTACATACATCATTCACAATCGCTGAAGTTTTTTTTACGCCTTTAGACAACAAAATAAGATAACATTATTTTTGATCAAATTTTCATCATTAACATTCTTTTGAAAATAACTTTTACTGCAAAAAAGTCAGTTACCCTTTCACTGTAACGTACAGTAGAGATGTTGGATAAACGCTCTCAGTTCCTCTAATCAATTTTAAAACATGTTAATGTATACAAATAAGCAAGATACTTACCAAGTGTGAAAGTAAACGCAAACTTCAATGTCTTGATTTGTCAAAAAGGCTAGATCGATGAATTCAATGAAATCACAACGCGCAGTGCTATAGTAGTTGCCTTCAGCGTGATACTGTCAAACGACGCTATGGGCTGACCCTAATAGAGGGCGTGAAAACCAGTCAACTGGGTCGCATTGTGCCCAATCAGCAGACAGTTACAACATTTCCTGGGACAAGGTAAGTTGTTTCAAGAACCATTAATCTTTTAACTGTAGGTATCTGAATTTGTCTAAAAGCGCGGGAATATTAGTAAGGAATAGATCATATCTTAAAGGTATATAGGGACCAGTATCATGCATTAGTTAATATAAACGTAAAAAGTTGTATTTGCCGGGACATTATAATTACTGACATGGTCCAATTGTATACTCTTTACAAGGGCGGGTAGATATTGAAAAGTGGATGGATCATCTTAATAATACAAAAACAACCATATTTTAATAAAGTAACCAACTATTTTTTTGTTTGAAAATTGTTTCAGCCAGAAAAGAACTGAGTACATCTCTCTCTCTCTCTCTCTCTCTCTCTCTCTCTCTCTCTCTCTCTCTCTCTCTCTCTCTCTCTCTCACACACACACACACACACACACATGTATAAAACAAATATTGAACTATTACATCACAGTCGAAACGGAAATTAGAATGACGATTTTTCATCAATCTGTAGTCTCAAGATTAAATGGATGCTTTAGAGAGCACATTATTTTCTAGTTATGTACAGTCTCTTGATTTATACACGATTTTATTCTATTAGTGACATATTTTAAACTGAGTTATGTATACTACATTTCGTTCGATTCTTTAGTTTTTAATTCCGAAACCCAGTCAGGTAGGAGTGTATTGGAAACGGGGATTGGGAGGCAATAAATAAATGAACCCTATCCGAATTGGTTTATTTAATTACTAAGTGAATGAGTGAAACAGTGTTGCATAAACTAGAAAAGACTCGTAATCTGTGCGAGTCAAAATCCAAATCAGATGCTAATGTTTACGCTGATGCATTGATTCTCATCAGTTACGACTTGTAGGGATAATGTATGACAGACTAAAAACTTTACAAATAAGTAATACATATTTTGAGATAAAAAGAAACTAAAAATTATCCGATGAAAAGCAGAATATTTACGCATTGTTACATGTTTATTCTATTTAGTGATAACCTTCACAAGCTCCATCCTAAACCAACTGCACTTAATAGATACACCCAACTTATAAAACGTTTCTTCGGATGTAAAGATTACTCCGACGATAAATGGATAAGATTAGGGGCATATTTTAAACGAGGTGTATTCGTGTGTGTTTTTCGCCAGGAAGTGAAAACAATTAATAATAATTACGTTCTCTTAGAATAACACGCGGACATAGAAACCTTTTTGTTTGGAACTGATTATGCTGGCTTTTTGTCGCCCCAAGCAAACTATGGAAAAAATGCACATTCGTCTATTTGGCGCCCTTTAATGCCGGACGCTCTAGGTGACCGCCTAGTTCCCATACATGGTAGGGACGGCCCCGTTTCCTTCTGAAATCCAATTTTGATTCCAAACACAAATAAAAAAAAAATCTTCAAAATGAGTTTGAGTGTCGTTTGAAAGACCTTAATATTCGTTTTTACGAACTTTTAATCTCGCCAGAAAAGCTTGGAATGAGCGTAATTGTTTTTAAAAAATGAGTTCAGAACTTGCTTTACGAGGTTTGGATAAATTCTGAACACATTTAAATTTTGTTTGAAGGACTTTTCAAGCATGTGTGAATGAGTTTAGAATACGTTGAAATGATTTTAAACCTTGTTTTGACGAGTTTATAACTCATTTTAATTTTTTTTTTAATCGTTTGAACATTTGAACAACCATTAATTTAAAAATTATGCAAACCAATTGACATGATGTTTGAACGAGTCTTTTTTTTAACTCGTTCAGAAACGAGATTACAAATTCTTTTAGCGGAATATTAATTCAGAACGATATTAAAAGGTTGTTTATAAATTTAAATCTCATTTTAATAACTATTCAAACTCTGTAAAATACTATTTAAACTAATAAAACAAGTTAAGGTCTCGTCTAAACAAGTCAACGAAAGTAGTTCAAACTTGTTAAAATTGTTTAAAGGAATTTAAACTTGCTCAATAATTAGTTGTAAATTCGTCTCAACGAGTTTCAAAATCGTTCCAAGGACATCAAAACTCGCTTTAACCACTTTCAATTGTTTCTGAGTTTCTAAACTTTTTTCCATATTACCGTAACAATGTTTCGTTTTGTGTTTTCATAGGCAGTATTTATTTGTTAAACCTAGAAGAACACAGTATAATTGTTAAGGTGGAGTCGTGAACAGGCGGGCTTTTAGATGGAGACGTTTGCTGGAGTGAAATCTGTCTATAAAAATAGACACTCAAATACCAACAAAGTTTTTCCTTTGTGGACAGATGGTCTTTACTCAGAGGTTAAAACAGAGGGAAAATTAGTACGATTACATAAATGATCGTCATTTTGAATAGGTATGCTCTGTATCAAGTTGAGCGCAAACACAGATTTTACTTGTTTAAGCATTCTAAAGAAAGTGTTAATACGGGAGCAGTCCAGCCCGCTGCAGTGCCGATCTCCACATAGCTGTCACTTGCATTTCAAGGTCTAATGTAGCAACACACAAACTCTCTCTCTCTCTCTCTCTCTCTCTCTCTCTCTCTCTCTCTCTCTCTCTCTCTCTCTCTCTCTCTCTCTCTCTCTCTCTCTCTCTCTCTCTCTCTCTCTCTCTCTCTCTTGGAAAGAAACAACTCACACCCACAAAACAAGTACTAAACCCAAATGCCAGGAGAATACATAGAGTATTATATGTCTATAAAACAAACAGCATATGCAAACAAGAGTTGTAAGTAAAAAATATAAATAATTACGTAAATAATAGAAAAGGACTTTTTAAATAGATCTTAACATGGATATACTTCATGTATGTTTGTGTTGCTGTCAGAT
Source organism: Potamilus streckersoni (assembly GCA_016746295.1). Taxonomy (NCBI): domain Eukaryota; kingdom Metazoa; phylum Mollusca; class Bivalvia; order Unionida; family Unionidae; genus Potamilus; species Potamilus streckersoni. The sequence goes on from JAEAOA010000409.1 coordinate 863,341, forward strand.
TAATATATTTACTTGTGTAAATATAGTCGCAAGAACTGAAAGAGATCGTAATCGGATGGATGAGTGACATTTTGATAACATAGCATTCAAAATATTAGAGCTTTACATTTACAAATTCCACACGAGTTTTCAGCGCGGAATCCAAATTTCATTCAGTACGCGTGTAGGGTCAATTATATAGGTTACGTTTACATAGAGCGAAATCCCACAAAAACGAAAAACCGTGGACTCTAAATTTATTTTGTTATTAAAGGTCTTTGGTTTACGAGATCTTTAGCAGACCTAAAAAAATGTTATTGTCGAAGCGCTTGTGTAGAGAGAGAGAGAGAGAGAGAGAGAGAGAGAGAGAGAGAGAGAGAGAGAGAGAGAGAGAGAGAGAGAGAGAGGGGGGGGAATATCTTTGGTCCTAACTTGGATAAACCATTACCAAACAAGGTCATTCAATTGGTCAATTTTGCAGCGATTGTTAACATGATGCTTCTTTGATTCGATGTTGTCTTAGGGGCCACTAGTGGCCGAGTGGTTCTAAGGCGCTCTCCGTTACGGATCACTGCCATATCACCTCTCTCTGAGTGGGTTCGAGTCTAAGATTCGGCGAATGTGGATGTTTGAGAAAGCTTGCCAGTAGCTTCTTGTGGATCGGTGGTTCTTTCCGCGGATTTCGCGGTTTCTTCCTCCACCTTTATTACTGGCCGCCAGGTATCGTGTGCTGAAAAATGACGTTAATCCCCAGAACTACAAAACAAATCAATGTTGTTTAGTGTCCCTTTTTGTAGAATTCTACTTTCCTCCTAGTATCTCAAACGGTAGACACTTCCCTACCTAATTGTCTAATTGATCTCCTAGTTTATTTGATGTTGTGTTTGGCACCGATTGATACTCACTGATCGGGCTGATTGTATCAGGTACGGATAATCCAATAATTAAAAGCTTAGCTACACCTTAGGGCGGCTTGACGGGTGAGCGAAAACCAAAGACATCCGCGACTACTTGACCTACAAATAGGTATTTTTTTTTCTCCTTTGAAAATTAGTTGAGTAAATCTGGTTTTCAGAATACTGTTTTGGCAGCTAAGACAAATGTTTGGCTAATTAAGTCTTTTATATCTAATTTAAAAGCCATTAAAATGCCATCACCTTTAACAATTTGTAGAGTCAATTATATTTATATATTAAACTCTTTCTTAAACGGATTACCTATAGGCATTTAGTTATTAATAATTCCACTCCAAAGATGGCTCTTTTTATGGGGAAAAATCTTCAAATAAGCTACTTGTCAGACCAAATTTATTTTGGCGCCTGAGTCAAATAATACTGTTACATCGTGTACCCTAGGGAAAATTTGTAAGGCTTTGCATCACATACCTGTTCCAGTTTGTGGTAGAAATTTAGCAGATAAAACACATTTCCAAGTGGGAAGTGTCTCTATTTTCTGGTGATTTTTAGCATAGATTTGAAATTTTGGACTTAAATTTGTTTCAGTAGTCGAGAAATAATGATGATATTATAGAAGGAAATAATCGTGACTTTTATAAAGAAAATACAGAAAATTCCTTTATAGACAGATTTCGAGATGTATGTATGTATGTATGTATGTATGTATGTATGTATGTATGTATGTATGTATGTATGTATGTATGTATGTATGTATGTATGTATGTATGTATGTATGTATGTATGTATGTATGTATGTATGTAAGAAGGGGTGATAATGTGAGCTCTCAATAATTATGGTGCTTAGTTATAGTTATATAGGAAATTATCGACAACTATATTATTTTGTTATTGCCCGGATCTAGTAACAATAAAATAAAATGTGAAATTAATGGATGAAATAGCACAGATCAGAGGAGGAAAATTGAATAGAACAACTCAAAAACCCATGCATGAAAAATATAACAATTTAATCAATTACATAAACTAAATGCAGTTAAACAATGACATTTGAATCTTAACGAGTGATTTATCGAACTCAAATTTCCGGCATGTCAGCATCACATGTGACAAACTATCTCAGCTTTGTTGGGAGTGGGTTATAGTGGATTTTGGCTATCGTTATCTAGAGGGTAATAGTGGACGGTGTAATTGCCCGGATCGAGTAAATATCAATGTAAAGTGTGAAACTTACAGGTGGAATAGATCGAGATCTGAGCAGATATATAAAACAGAAGGACAAGAGCCCCGTGCATGTAAAGACAATAAATTTAATAAAAATTCACAAACAATTGTGATAATACATTACATTAGAAAGATACATTTGTTTTTGAAACACGTTTGTTTTTGAAACAAATCATTCAATGAATTTCAAACACAACTATACTTATACAAATAGCTTATGTTTTAAGTAATAGAATTAGTTCATCATAGAATCGACTGAAAGATTGAAGTAAATGCCTTGTACAGATTCATAACCTGATAGTTCTCGTTAGAGTCACAATTCATTGTGACACTTTTCTAACTTCCCTGCGCCTCCGCGACTGTACACATGGGTCATTTCCAATTTTCGCTTCTCCAACTCTCTAGTGTTCTTTTTGAGGGCACCAGACAGATACCCACCCCCCTACTTAGCCGAAAAAATATCTAAAAAAGTTTGTTTTCGTGTTTTACTGGCCCCCCAAAGTTTTGCTATGTTTAATTTATTTATTTAATTAAAAAAAAATAATTCCATTAAGTTAAATTTTGTTCGAGTAGTTTTTGTCCTTAGTGTATTCTAAAGGTTCATTCATTTATCCGAAAAGGCTTTGCTTCCCTTGTCGGAGTCACTCCCCTTTTATATATATATATATATATATATATACATATATATATACATATATATATATACATATATATATATATATATATATATATATATATATATATATATATATATATATATAGGTTAACCTTGGCTAGAGGTTCCCTATGTCTTGTGTTTGCTATGTGTTTGGTGTTTGTGTATGTTGCTATATACTGTATTCTTGTAAGGACAGCCGACTATTTCAAATTTTAAATCATTCAGTTTTTCTACTCAATTATATGCATCCCATTCTTTCTATTACACACTCCCCTTCTTCCATTCTTACTTTAATTCCATTCATGGATGCTTATAATTTATTAAAGACAAATTTAATTTATTAAGATTATTTTATATAATTTGGAATTTAGAGGTTAGACGTAATTTTTCCTACTTATTTACAATTTTAAAACTATCATTGTTGTGAGTGTTCTTTTTGATATGTCTACCTAGTAAATTAAAATTTTTGTTGTTAGGGAGTCAAAATTCGGACCACGTCTCCCCACATTTTTCCAAAACTTCTAATAAAAGGCCATAAGCTTGGAGTAAAACGACACATGGTGTTTTCTGAGGCTCTTTCGCAGGCCTGCTCACTTCGCGTGTCGCCATGGGATATAGCCCTACGTCGTCCTTGTCTCTTACTTCCTCCATGCGTTGAGTTACCTGTGAATAGAAAAAGTTTATTATAAAAAAAGAAAAAAAACCCACCCCCTAACTAATTATGTCCTTATGATTAAAATTGATCCACATCTACTAATTGTGCTTACTATAAAACTTAGTATTTCCATGTATTCAGCTTGGTTACAGTTAGTATCCAGATTAAAAAATTTCTCCGCTTTATACACCCCATATTTGTTAAAAATATAAATTACTCATTCTCTTTCAGCTTTTATCATTTCGCAATTCGCTATAACGTGTTTTCTTGTATAATCAGCTTTTTTGCATAGGGGACATTTTGGTACCATTTTAATAAACTTTTTTCTTTTTGCAACGTCCCCAGTTAACCACGCATTGTGTGAGAATTTAAAAATTATACTTTGTATTTTAAGAGAATTAATTTTTGTCCATAATTTCCAAATATTTTCCCAGTTTACCCCCCACACTTTACTTTCAATTTTACATCTTTTATTTTTATAAAAAAGTTCCCTTATAGTTTTATAGGTACTATTTTCCTCTCCTACAATTTCAATTTCTCTATATTTAAGTATTATATCTTTTATATATTGTAGTCTTTTAGGTACTTCAATTATATTGCTTATAGCATTGTTCCTGTATATTTCATGTTTATTTTTTAAAATATTCCCAAACCAATACAAATATAATCCCTTTCAAGTTTTCATAGTTTTATATTTAATGTTTTTAAAACGGTCTATAATATTTGCAGT
>JAEAOA010000409.1:870000-915405 GCA_016746295.1 Potamilus streckersoni
TAAAACTTATTCAATAATCACTAGCGACTTCCACACTATAAAACTTATTCAATAATCACTAGCGACTTCCACACTATAAAACTTATTCAATAATCACTAGCGACTTCCACACTATAAAACTTATTCAATAATCACTAGCGACTTCCACACTATAAAACTTATTCAATAATCACTAGCGACTTTCGCACTATAAAGCTCATTTAATAGTCACCAGTATCTTTCGCACAACAAAACTTATTCAAAATACACTAGTGCAAGTGTAGGTCACATAGTGTCATTGAAAGCTCATAACTGATGTATTGTGAGAACGAGCGACTAAATCTGAAATTAATTTTAAAGTGTATGCATCCTTTGAAACGTGCAACGCTCTTTAGAAAATTCCATTCAACACTTTCATTAGGTCAATAGTAAAATTTCATAATTATTTTTGCTAATATGTATTACCTAAGCCATGTAAGAATGATACAATACATGAATTTGAGTCGCTATGATTTGAATCATAAACAATATAACATTCAAAAGAGAAATTACATAGAAAGGGGGATGCCTTGCCAAATAGTTGGTACATTTAAACCGTGGACAATAATTTCCACTTGCAATTTTTTATCATTGAAAACAATTTATTGGATGCACATTTATTTGCCTTGGTCAATTAGCGTTTCTGCATCTTTGACCTTCCATGATTAGACTGGTTCGCCTTAGTTGCGTTTAAAAGAATCATGGCAGACAATTGTTCATAATCTAGGTCTAAGGACTTGCCCCCATCCGTCCTTTAAATCAAGCTCAAGTAATACCTGTTTTATCGTCGGGTAGCATCATCCTTTTCTCTTGATTTTCTAATTGATTAGAGAGGTGTAAATCTACAAATAATAGTGTTTATTTGCATTTGAAGTAATATTTAAGATTCATTTTTAGTATGAAAATCTTTCAGTAAATTTTATTTCCTCAGTTAAAAGAAAGGAGTGCAGTTTGTTAGCAGTGACAATCTATACATATCCAAGACAACGGTTGCTTCTGAGAGATGATCTTTCGCAGAACAGGAACAAATCATCCTGTATATTACCATACGACATACCCTTTTCTCGATAACGAATCCGTAAAAAAATATTTTACAATGTATGTTCATTCTGAAGGTTTATAAAAAATCGTCTGGTGATGGTGTAGTTAAATAATTTCATTTTTAATGTAGTGAACGATGGAATAGTTAAGTTGTCATATAGTGTATACTGTATATTTGGTTACACATAATTTATAGCATTTTATAGCAACTGAGGGTTGCTACATGCCCTTATAGTCTTTGTTGGAAGCGCTCTCCCTTTCAAATTAGTAAGCGTGAGATATGCTTTCAATGTATATAAAGGTTAAAGTGATCTAAACCCTCTTGAAAAGCAAATATAATAACTTGTGTATATTGTGCTTTTACAAACTTTTGGAGTGAAAATATATATTACCTCAAGGTTGTGCTTTGAAAGGGATAAATGGTATATGTTGATATTCGTATGTCGGGGCATAAAATATTGGGATTTACTTTGGCCACACACTTGCCTTGTTCTCACAACTACTATTAAACTGTATGTAACTGTGTTTAATGATTAAATGAACAGGAATACATTTAGTGGGAAATAATTTTATTTATTTTTATATTCATTCCGTATTTCACATTATACCTGGCATATACCATTAGCTCATAATTTCCGTGGATTAAATATATTTAAGCTTGTATTTGGGTTTATCACGTGTTCATTAAAAGGCAAATCTTCCCGAGCATTTGTCAGTATTGTTTGCAGTAATATATCCATAAATATCATTCTCGGATGAAACATATATTCTGTACATCTACTTTTTCAGATGAGAGAAACACTGTGACAGAATGCTTGCTGAAAGAGATGGGAAGGACTTGTCCTCTAATGCTAAACTGGTTTACTGAGCTAGACTTTTGAATTGTGTATTTGAGCGTGTTTGTTCTTTTATGTGATGCTGAAATGTTATGGAGTTGGACAATTTATTAACAGTGAGGATAATTTACTAATAGTGAGGACAATTTACTAACACTGAGGACAATTTACTACTAGTGAGGACAATTTACTAACACTGACAACAATTTACTACTAGTGAGGACAATTTACTAACACTGAGGACAATTTAATTAAAGTGAAGACAACTTACTAATGGTGAGACAATTTATTAATACTGAGGATAATTTACTAATAATAATATTAAAACGTTTCGAGTCTTTCATGTACAATACTAGTAACATAACAAACAAATTGTGAAAGTGATGCTAAAATGTTTAGATTCTAGATACTAATTTGATGCTATTGAACACGTATTATATATCATGTCAGTAAAACTGAATATTAAATGTAAGTTTGCTTATTAATCCTCTGTATATGGAAAACGTTATAAATTTGAAAGACACTGCAATGCTGCCTTGGAGACAGTGCAGTTAATTGGAACAGTAAATTATTATTTGAAACTCTACTTGTAGCAAACATTACAGCCTCGTAGCAAATGTTTCCCATTACTCTATGAATGTTTATGTTGCGTTAATTTGTACTTAAGACGATTAGTTCATACCTCGCAGCATACTTTATTAATTTAGCACAAGTATGTAGGAAAATGTTATTTAATATAAATACACATAAGGTTATTAGGTCGTCTGCCAAGTACATTATCGTAATTAGCTTATGTATGTATGTATGTATGTATGTATGTATGTATGTATGTATGTATGTATGTATGTATGTATGTATGTATGTATGTATGTATGTATGTATGTATGTATGTATGTATGTATGTATGTATGTATCTATGTATGTTATGCATGCATGCACGTGCCGTTTCTGTTTCAAACTAACCTGTTGAATGTTCTATTACCTTAAAAGGGGTAACTAAGCCAAAACCATATTTTGTAATACGACTATAGCATGATTAACTCCAAAGCCCTCTACCCTCACGTTAGACTAAACAAAATACGAAGACAACGTTGATGGGGCAACAGCGTCGATTTTATTATTAATTACCTGTCAAGGACCCATCACTGAATCATCATCGTCGTCTTAAAAAATAGGATTTGGCTTAGATATTCCCCCTTTAAGCTAAGTACACAAAATTAATCTTCCTAACATTCACATAAAAGTTTCGATCCGCTATTGATATCTCGCTGAGATTTGAAGGTCATATGTCTGACTTTTAAAAGTCTGTGCGCTATCAATAGCTCGCTGGGATTTTCCAAACAAATGTTTCATTAATTGTGTATTTCTCAACACGCGCTGTAAGGATGTTCTCGTATAAATTTTAGATAATTTGCGATCGTCCGATTTCACAATCGAGGCTCTTACGGATTTTTTTTTACACAGCCAATTGCTGAGATACTTATAAAAAATTTCAGCTTTTGTTATAATGTAAGACTTGTCGTCATAACGGAACATGTACATACTAATCTTACCACTAATTAGAGAGCAAGGCTCAAACAGCTTGATAAAATTTCCACTATTGATTTATCGACATTACACTTTTTCAATTCGTCATCGAATGTGATCTTTGTGTATTTATTCTGTGATATTGGATTGTAAAGATTATCAACAGCATTAGAAAGTGAGTCTGTAACCCAAGCAAGCTTACTAAAATAATCTGAATTTTAATGTGCGAACCAGAGACAATTTTATCTTATTTCTGTTTTTGAAATACGTGTTGTGCGTTTCATTTTCAATTATAATCGACAGATGCTTACCTCAGAAAATGCTTTGCATCTTTAAAGTGGTATCTTCCACTGTAACATTTTCCATTATTTTTCATATTTTACACAAAACTTTACAATTATTATCTTTACCAAATATATTACTATCCTTATCGGTGAGATCTTAATCCTAGTAGATCTAAGTCGCGAGTCAAAGACGATTTGCTCGTAGATAGATACCGAAGAGTTGCAAGACGATACTCAGTAAATTTTGTGTAAAATCGCTAGGCTAGATGCTACTTCAACTGATTGTGTAAAATATTAATTATACGAGAAACTCCGCACAAAATGACTCCAATATAAGTAAAGCACAGTATCTCAGTAAATTAATATGGTTCAGCACTGTCTCTTAAAATTAGCCTAATACATACATATGTATTCAAGGCAATCTGTTTACCATCTTATATTCTGCATGATGACTAACAAGCTATATTCTTCGTAACAACTGCTTTGTCATGCACATTAATATATTTAAATTTTTGGATTCTATCTGTTATTTATTGTTTAAATTGTCATTATTGATTTCTTTATTACTATCATTACATGTTGTCTAATACCCTCAATTCATGTGGAGAAACTTGTATCAATCCCTCTACACATAGCCTTTCAATAAATCTATTCCCTTATCAATGTATTGCTCAGTATCAAACTCTGATTGACCGATCTTTTGTCCTACGTGTTTATTAACAATTAAGAGTTTTATTACCATGTATGTTATGGGCAATATTATCTACCTTAGACGAAAAATTAACAACAAAAATGTTTAATTGCAGCTGCCAGCCACGAGATGGCTGGGCTGTTTAGTGGCAATTTTGTTTCTTAATTCATTTAAAGATCCAAGTTTCAGTAAAACGATATAAATATCATTGGTTTAGGAACTCCGTCTACAGCATTCGAACTGAGAGTAGTTTCATTACCACGTTCTCTATACGTGATAAATCTTGCCTACTCAAAAGAATCGTTTAGTATCAGTCCCGACGACTGTTTATATTCATTCTCTTTACACTTCATGGCATAATCTTCTTTTGTGATAATCAATTATCTAATGTTCAATACAAGCTTGTTCTATAATTTCCAAAACTAATGCGATGTGTCTACACTTTATAGTTAGCAATGCACCCCCCCAAAGTATTTAGAATTCGCATAGAAAAGGCTCTAAAACCCTAATTGCCAGTACGGCGACGACATATCAAGGTATAAACCATGCCGGAATATACTGAAATTTGCATATAATTAATCAGCTTCAAGGTACAGTGCTTAGATGTAACTTCAATAAAATACCCATTATTCTGCATATAGATTGGTTCTATACTTATTTACCACGGATTAAGATTCCCATCAATCATGACGGTTTATAGGTAAGTGCCTTTCCTCTATGACAAATAAATGACTGTAACTTTCATGGAATTAGTATGACTGCTTCAGGAATAATTAGAACTTTTGTGATAAGCATGCATGTTTGCATGCCGGATACTTGTTATCAATTTCAAATATAATTATCTTTATCCCCAGTAAACGTTAACTCATTCTGACCATAAGGTGTGAGGAAATCATTCTAGAACTTTATAATTATGAAGCAAGACATCCATCTTTCTTAAGCATTTGTGTCTGAGTTCGACCACATTTCACAGCCATAAAAGGTTGATGCTATCATAATTGTTTTATTGTTTTTTGATTTTATATAGAAACTGGTGTAGGTCGGAATATTGACTACATTATTGCCAATCCCTGCAAGAAAATAAAATGATTTTCTGTGTTTAGTACAGGTCCTGTGTACGTTTCACAAACATTTCATGGCTGAAGTAACATTGATTTCAGAATGTTCATTTTCATGTCAAATAGTTACAGAATGTTTACGCATTTTCCAATTAAACTTCTTCCGTGTTGTTTTGTGATACTGGCTAAACACTGATATATATATATATATATATATATATATATATATATATATATATATATATATATATATATATATATAACGTTGAAAGTGACGGTAATAGGGATTTCAGTCTCTGATAGGCTTACTTATATGAATAGAACCATATAATATTTACACAAAAATATATTATGTTTCTGTGTTAAGAGTTGGTTTATGTGCCTCTGATTCAATATTTCTTAGATATTCTCACATGACTGTGTTACGGATACACGACTTCAATGTTCTTGGCCAGGTCATTCATGATTGCATCGTTCAATACATTCTTCAGGATGATAAGTGCATCTGCTTTATTGTACGTCTCATCTATTAAAAAAAAGGAAGTGGGCTAAATGTTGCATATTATTCACATTACAAACAACATAAATATCTACTACTGCGCATAATATCTTTAATTCACCTAACATTCTCTTAAACTTTAAATATTTATGTTTTATTTTCTTATCAGAAGAATCAGTGATTTTCTTGATAGTACCTATAAGCCGTTTCATACAAAATAACTTTTCATTAGAGAGGTCACCTTGCAAGCTGTATATATTTATATTCCTGATTTGAACATTTAAAAGAGGTAAACTAAACTGAGTCAGGGATATCCGTTATATAATAATCATCATGAAATTGACATGATTTCACAAATTGGTGGGTGATCCCAGTGGTAAATGTCATGTAGTCTCAAGACTTAACGATATCCAGCCACCCAATGAAATATAACCCATTTAGTTTTAAAACAGGAAGCTCACTACAGTAACAGTTTTGCAAACATCATTTATCAACGTTGTACAGACTTTAGAGACAACGTCAGTACAATGTTAGCCCATTGTAGGTGTATTATCTGGGAGGTCTGTTAAATTAAATGTCTGGAAGAGACAATCATATTCGTGGCACAATATGACAGGAAATAGAATTGTCTTTTGTACATGGTGAAAACATGTTCCAGGGACAGCGGCAAAGGAATTTTCGGAGAAAAGCCCCACTTGACTAAAACGCAAGCAGTGTAAGGCTTTCAAATGCAAATCTACTAAAAACTAAATCCTCCTGCTCAATAACAATCGTTATCAAACAGAAGATTTCAGGGCTGGTATGGGCAAATATTTTACTATCTCACTTATTTACTATTCCTTAAAAAGTAGTAGTTATAATGGCCTCGTAATCTCAAATGTGCCACAAACTCTCAAACTGTCTGTTGTGTACACTGGCAACTGTGTCGTCTGACAATTCGGGTACAGAACTGAGGATCACAGAATGAAACAAAAAGGGACACACATTAACTTGCCTGTTCACGCTGATCTGTGTTCTTGTTTTACAATAATATCGCATGACACTGCATATATACTACGAAAATGAGTCTAGTAAAGATATGTCCAATTGAGTGTTGCATATTAATGTAACTCATTTATCCTTTCTTACTTCTGTCGTACAAATATGCAATCTATACGGCTAGGTCTGTCAGTATTATTTGCTCATAAGAGACCAAAGTAATTTCCAGAGGGTGTAATATGTATTAGTGATAAAGCAGACAGTGAGGACTATCACTGAGTTGTGTGTACTTAATGTCCCTGCATTATATCTGATACAGCGGTGGCCTAATGGTTAGAGCGTCTGCGTCTAATGCGGATGGCCGCGGTTAGAACTTCAGCCGGGTCATACCAAAGACTTTATAAAAATGGTACTCAAAGCTGCTTTGCTAGGCGCTCATCATTAAGAGGTTAGTGTTAGGACTAGTCGGTCTGGAGTCAGGACGATGTTACTGTGTGGGACATGATGCTATAAGTCTGTGGCATGATGCACCAATTCTAGACATCACTATAAACTGACACACGGCAGACATCGTAGTAATAAGACTGAAAAATTGTTAAAACTATGTTAAAAATAAAAATCACACACATATTTTATATCTTAATTAAATTGTGATATGGTTTCTTTTCCACGTACAACGTTAAGTTAGCGGTTTATTTACGTCTTAAGTTATTTCAAAATAATTAGGTTCACCCAATGCTGAACGAACAAAGTGCTTTCAGCGAGAAATCCGATTACCTTTACTCTCTGGCAGTGGACTGCACCATAACTACGTATTTAGAAAGTCAAAAGAGACAGTATTATAACAACACATTTTGCTAGTATGGGAGCAATGTTTAGCTGCAGTGATGATTTTTGATGCAGAGTCGTGATACTTGTATCACCTCTATGCTGTTGTCGGATGTAGACAATAGTGTTTTTTACATGATGAGTGACCAGAGCTTTGAGACCAACGAGTCTGCGGCAGATAAGGGGACTCTTGAAGGACACTTCGGCAGACTTAAAGATGCGGGCCATACGTGGTGTCTCCTTGAACATTCAACGAGAGGGGTGAATATCTCCTGATCGTCAGCTGCACACCACGAGTTGTATGTTCCGTTGTAAAATAATCATTCATTATCATTATCTGCGTGAAAATAAAATGAATATATTCAGCATCACGTCAAATATATGTTTATGTATACTGCTTGTGGATAAAATATTACTCGTACTTTGTATGAATTGCATATTTTGATTACCGCTAGTGACAAAATCATATCGTATAGTTGTTTAAATACGTATGCTTTGATACCTTGGTGGTAGATGAAGTTTTATTCTGATTGTGTTGAATATCTAGATATTCATCACCCATGGAATAGACCAACATATCAAACATAGTTTTAAATAAATTCCATTCTATGGTTATTGTTGATTACTCGTTTAAGATGCATGTTAGATTCGTTCCAGTTAGGAACGGTATCATTTCCTTATATTAGTAGTTTAGCACAGTGAAGTTACTTTTAAAAAAATATGTTTTACGAATATTTATGTATACTAGTTTAGTGTAAGATTTATTCGTTTACCAATCATATTAAAAAATAACCCTCTAGTTTACGAAATTGATTTCATTGTCTTTGCTTTAACCTAATCACAAACCGGGTCAGATGGCTCTTGTAACCTAAGTGGTTAATGAGTTCGACTCGGAAGAGGGAGGTCACGGGTTAGAACCCTGCAGAGTTATACCAAAGACATAAAAATGGTACTAACATCTGCCACGCTTGGCTCTCAGCATTATGAAGTTAGCATTATAACTAGTCGAGCTGGCGTCTGGATAATATGACTGAGTGAGGCATGATGCCACAGACATGTTGCATCATGTCCCAGTAATAGACATCAGTACAAACTGCCACACTGCAGACATCATAGTGATATGACTGTTAAACTGTTAATGCCGTTAAAAAGTCCAAATCACACACAAACAACCCATATAATCATGCCTCAACCTGGTGAGAATATAACATTAGGATGATACATTCAGTGATGACAAAGTTTGTGTACAAGCGAAGATCAGTATTACCCACACATATTGCATGTAGTCGGTCCAGAACATACACATAAGAAAATTGTGTAGCTATGTGACATAAAGATTTATGACTAATTCTGCTTCTTGGCCATGGGAATATTATGGGAGCATCTATGTTAATAAGACAACAGTTTACAAATTTAAGTGACTTGCACATACATAACAATCAGGTAACTTCACATTTAAAAAAAAACATCTAGCCAGTAACTTTTCTAAGTCATCGAACTTCAAAGTCACTACAGATTAGAGTCAACGTTTTCCACGCTTCAATGTATATATCATGTATATATTACGACCACTTATGCCTGATAATAATTGATACCTTACTATTAGGCACAGACAAAATATGAAGAGATAAAATTTGCGGTTGCTAGATTTGGTGGAACTGATAATCAGGACGTGAACTAACCTGTCAAAGAGACTTCGCCAGATTTTGCGTTAGCCTCCATTTAAGAGTTATTTAGACCTTTACCAGATTCTAGCTCTGTGAATATTTCCCGAAGTTACGGGCTCACTACGTGTACTAATTTGTCCGCATTACATGGATAGTTTCATCACAGTAGCGGCAAATGGCTTTCGTTGCCAACCAAAAAGGTTTTTAACAAAGTATTACCGCTGAATTGGAATTAGAAATATAGCTGTCTAAAAGTCGAGATGAACGCTCAAGCTATTTTTTTTTAATATTATGCTTCCTAAATGGAGATAAGGCATTGAACATATCTGCCATGAAATAAGCTGTTAAATTGTAATTTTCTTTGCGCATGAAATGTGTTCATCACCTTTGTCGTGGAAATGGACAGTAATAGTTATAACCATAATAACAAGGGTTTCCAAGAGAAAAGAAACAGGTTTATGTAGCGGATATACGGCCGGATAAGCCAAAGGAATTGATCGTTTGTATGATGGATTTTACAATTTTATACTCACTATCTCTTTAAAATTCATAATTTATCCCTTAGTTTTGCTTCTCAAACATATTTATAGCAATTACAGTTGTTGCAAGATGGGATAAATTATAAAAAAATATCTTCGTTTTATCTACTTGAGTTTGTGCTATCTGTATTTTACAGATTATATATAAAAATTATAATCAATTCCCTAAATTTGGAAAGTAATCATTCTTTAAAAAATATACGAGGCCACCATGCAGTGATGTGGGAATATGGTTAAACAAGACTCGTGAATTTGGGGTAAACAATTCCGAGATTATTTAAACTCTTCCACCAGTATGAATGAAATTAAAGTGATAAAACTCAGACAGAAATGATCGATCGGTTATAATATTTCAATCGATCAATAAAATAAACGTGCTAAAATATAGCGATGCTTGTGTTGTGCTTTAACATCTCCATGATCGAAATAAATTAAAAGAGCTCCTATTATTCATATCGTAGCAGAGAAAAACGTACCGTCGTAGAAAATAAACTGGCAGAGGGAGTTAACATCACCAATATCATAAATAAAGACTTTGTTTCTAATGTTTGCAGCGCAACTCTTACAAAATTCCTCGGACTGGTTATGCAGATCTTTTGCTGAAATTCCAACATCTCTATACTGTTTAGAAATGTCAAATAGGTGTCTGGTTGGCGCCGGTTGTTCAGCTAGGAAACACACCTTGTCAAAACATAATAAATTTGATGTTATCTTGTATTTCAAGGTTATACGTAATCTGTTGCATACGTTACCATGCTCCTAATATTTTATTGTTGCTGTTGTTGTCTTTTCTTTTCTATAGAAAAATGGCTCAAAGTTACAAGCGCAGTGATCGATATTGGAATCCGTGAAAAGGGTAATATATTTTAAGAATTACTTGTGTTGTATTATAAGTTTAATGTGAATAGTATTTCTATCACACAATAAATAGACTAGTTCAGCTTTAATCGCCTCCATATGTTTAATAATATATAGGTGAATACGGATTTGCAAAGACTGATTCTGAAAATAAAGTTATCGTAAACAACTAAATAACCCTCTGACAAATGGAAACCTTGAGGCAAGCAAATGATGGCATAACATGTTGATAATAAAATACGAATACTAAAAACTGCAAAGCATAAAACTGTTTGTCTAAACTTTGTAGAAGACAACAGTCGTAATTACTAAATATATATTTCAGGATCAACTGTACGACCGATGTACAAGTAAACAAACGAAAATTGTTAAAGAAAGTCCAACGTCTTTTGCATAAAACCAGACAAAAATTGTTTGGAAGTTGGTATGATATGTGACATATATCGATTTAGATTTGCTTGTAAGCAGAATCCGAAAAAAATATTTTTGAACACTTTTCATAAAATAGGAGTGCACCAGATAAAAAGGCAAAAGTAAGGCCTAATGTAGTTTGCAAGTCACAGTAAAGTCTAATGCAAATTTTTACATGCTGTGACACCGATGTCTATATCAACAACGTGGTTACTACGTCTTTTACGCTTTCAAGGGCAAGATCCAATGAACTGCTAGATTGCTGATAGCATATGAACTAGAGTACATGTATATGGTTAAACCCTTGTATAAAATTTTTGATTCGATAATAGAAGACTAACCTGCCCGCTTGGAAGATCTGGTGATTTAATCCTGTACATTGCCAATTGATAAGGCCTCACCCTAATCTTGACAGCCTCCAGCTCTCCTATCTTGGCAACACCGTCGGCGTCGTCAAGTTTACGATCTTCACAACTTTTAGGTATGCAAAGGTACAGCTTACTTATGCAGCCACACATTATGTTCTTGTCTCTCAACGTCGTCTTAATTCTTCTTCTTAAATCTAATGAAAGTAATTAAGATAGAAAATAAGAAGTCTTTGCTTGAAGACTACATAGTCCATATATAGAAATAACTATAAACTACAATTATTTTAAACTGGAAAGATCGTATATATCTTATGGACAAATATGCAGACACATCTTCAGTAATGAAATGCGTTCAGAATTGTTAACAATGAAATTATGTTAGACATGTAAAGATTAATTTGTTACGTCTATCTATAATATGATAATTTAAACGAATGTTATGGTTTGTTCCACAAAGATTCAAGGTAAACCTTCTTATTAGATATTTCGGTTATTCCTTACAACACATACTTTCTCATTATATCTTCAAACTTTATTTATTAAACAAATGAACATAGCAGTATAATTTTCGCGGATTCAACAACAAATATACAGATACCCACACAGAGGTTATTCCTTTTCATGTCCTATCGCAAGAGTTATCACAACGGAAATCAAAAAAAAGACATAGTTAGATTTTATACATAGCGAATTAAATATTACAAATACCATTTACTGACCAAAAAATGAGCTTGTCCGGAACCCAGCTCCTGATAGACAGAGCAACATTTGCATTCAATTTGCTGCCACTATATTTTCAATATTATTTACTGTGCTATGCATAATCAATAAGCAAATCATAAGATTAATTCATTAGCTGTTCTTTGGCTAGCAGATGCACCATGTTACCGTCTAGCATAAAAAGCAATCGGTGAATGTCTTATTTTCCACGTTATAACGCTAGAGATCATCCGTATATGGCTATACACTTTCAGACTGGAATGATATTTGACAAATAGTTTGAACTCATTAACCCCTGGAGGTGCTTGTAGTTTTTTCCCGAAATGCGAGTAGGAAACTCATTTTGAGAGCTATTTCTGAATACATCCTAATACATCAAACTCCAATGCATTTTTTGGTTAACCTAATGCCTATTTTTGTTAGAAACATCGTTTTACATTGGCTATTTTGCCTGAGCATGAGCAGAATAGTAAAAGTTGGACTTTATTCTCTTTTTTTCTATTTTATGTGTTAACGAACCCATTATTTTCGTGTCGAGACCACTCCTTATTCCAAATGCCTATCTTATCCTACTTTTTGCAAAGGTTCATCTGTCTGTGTACAGTTCAGACTGATCTGTCTTAAATCTGAGGTCAAAAAGTCTACAATCCGGACACATAACCGAATTTCGACCACGGGCGAATTTTGGCTGGAAAAAAACTGGTAAAAAAAGTGACGTTTGTCCCTCTATATTTGTTGTGCAAATAGAACATTCATATTATTTGGTATCATGATATAGCTACATCTGTCTACCCTTCTATAATACCACCCACTTTATTGTGTCGTACATGATCTTGATGCTACAGAAACTCAGAAGTAGGCAACCATCCCTGCCCCGTAAATGCGGCGCCAGGGATTAATGAGTTCAATTAGAAACAATCTCTGTATGAAAAGCTCTTCTTATGGTACATATGTGCCTGTTCATAATGGTGGAGAGAATTCAGAACGATGAAAATGCCAGAGATGTTACTTCTTAAATATGTGCCTTAATGTACATAAACACACACATGAGATCTCTTGATGTTTTCAGCGTGTATGTGTGTGGATTCCCATGTTTTACTTGTTTTATGTAGTCTGAGCAGCTTGTACTCCAGAACATCGCATTTGCTTAAGATGATTTTACAGTCACTGAAGGTTCATTCTTCTTCATTTATGATAGTGAAACGCAAGCAAAAATTGTGGAATGCAAGTTGTTTTTTTCTCAGTATTAAACGATACACACTGGCAATATTTTCATTTAAACTGTGGACATTTCATATCAAAGTTATTATATATATATATATATATATATATATATATATATATATATATATATATATATATATATATATATATATATATATACTTTAAATTATTGTAAGAATCAACAGGTAATGATATTTATTGTCGAAATGATTAAGTAAACATTAATTTTGCTTTAGGTTACATACCTGGTCCGACTGGTTGAATGTCTGTAAAAAGTTAAAAGTTAGAATGAATAACCAAAATGTCAGATAGATTAATTCATCGGTAGATCGATCAATCGATCGGTTGGTTGACTGATTGATTGATTCTGACAGTTATACAATGGGAATGGTTGAAGCTTAGAAGAATCACATTTTTTATTTATATATTTATTTGTTTATTTATCTCTATGTCATGCTGCCTAATTTAAGAACTTTCCTTTTAAAAAATGACCCACAAACATAGTAGGTTTTTTTTCTAGGTATCTGTGCCAATTCATGGTAAATCATAAGCATAATATTGCCTAAAATGTGTATGCTAATGCTGTACTCACTGCTGCCTCGTGCCTTTATGAATAAGAAAATAAAACGCAGAATAAGATTATGAGGCGGTCTAAGCTACTCCACTTATCTTTTATATTTTTAATTTATCCCTGCATCGTATGAGAGTATCTTTCGTAGCAATGAATACTGTACTTATAAACGTGGAATGCTGTATTAATTTGCAAAGTATATATTTTATGATTAATTAAATAGAAACTTCAAAAGGATAAATAAGTTCATATACATGTCAATTGCAAAAGTCAGCCAGAGCTATTAGCGGATGGATACATCTCAAAGAAACTCAGTATAGTTCTCCGATGTGGTACTTACACAGGGAAACGTATGCTGAATTTGCATAGCAGGTAAAGGATTGCGTTCAGGAACTACTGATAACGTGGAATGTTGGAAATCCAATTCATCAAGTTCCTCATAAATATCGATCGAGATCGATCGATCGATCGATCGATCGAGAGAGAATTTTATTCATCTCTTTATGAAGATTTTAAGAAAAATTACAGAAATGCAAGGTAATTAATTTAAATAAAAAATAGTGGATTCGTTGCTTATGAAGTCCTCTGTATTACTTCTAATAGCAAACTAATAAAAAATAATATCATTACTAAACAAGATAGATTACAATATGCTTCTACTTTTAAAAATATAACTACAGAGAAAAATGTTTAAACATTGGAAAATGGAACTGCACAGCAAAATATAGTTACTATCTTATTCGCTTTACAGTCCAGTACAAGCGTTTCCTTCTTTATAGTGTGTTCTCCCTTGAATCGAATATATAATATCCTTTATCTCCATGAAATACTTGGTATATTGTCTGATCACATTACTCCATGCCTCAAGGTCCAAACGTTCTGAGATGTCATTTAAACCACAAAGTAGCATAATCAGTATATCATCATCGATTGATCACAGAAATCACGGTAAATCACTGGATGCAAATATGAAACTAGACTATCCATCGAGTAGTTTCTGTCTTCTAAGGTTAAGGGAGAATTTACTGAAATGTGCAAAATACGGTCATGATACAGCCCAGATCTTGCTTGCCTTCCTCCATTGCGAATTAATGTCCCATATTCCATTTTTCTGCTTGGGTCATTAATGTCCCATATTCCATTTTTCTGCTTGGGTCAGTGTAAGTGACTTTCCAAGGATGGTGCATTTTTAGTTATGGATTAATTTTTAAAAATCTAGTGAATCCCTCTGATTTATTTCTGATCTGATTTCATGTTTTCTCTATTCAAATACCTGTAATCTTGTCCCAATTAAGTTTTTCCATTTTTTTCTGTAAATTTTCCAGTGAAAATAAATTCGTTGATATAGTTTTATAAATCATAAGTTTCGAATACAGTATTTATATTATATATAAAAGAATTGTACCAATGTTAGGAGGCAAAAATCACATTTCCAACAGCCCAGAGGAAAACATTTTTAACAGTTACTTTTGCCAATGTTATACACATGCGACCACAAAATACGAGTTTTTGCTTATATATGTCAGATTCCATTGAAATCATCCCCAAGCATGCTGTAGTAGATCCAACAGGAGATATTTGAGGGAAACCTTGTACTCTCCGGGCGAACAATCGTAATTTCTCCAATGATTCAATGCCCGGCTATATCATATCAAACCATAGTTCTGAGCCATACAAATCAGACGGCAATATAACTAATTCCCAGATTTTCACAGAAATTACAGGATTCATTCCCTTTGCATTTAATCCAATTGAGTATAGTGAATTTATTACACGTTTAGATTTCTCATAAGAATAGTCTATACGATTATTAATTTTCATTGACAGAAAAAGTAACTCCTCCATATTTCACTATTTTAGTCTCGGAATATTCTGTAATCCCAGAGTAATTCCATTTGATGAGTACACCTCATTTGTTTAGTGAATATCATCCAATTACTTTTATTAGGGTTAGATTTCAATTTCCACTTATGTGCATACTGATTAGCTGTATTCACGAGTATGTGTAATCAATTCAGCGTCGAGCTTAGTAGAATACTGTCGTCTGCCAAAAGAATGCCAGCTATGTTTATCTGTGTAATCGTTATCCTGCAATTAGTCATTACTAGTTCATTCAATAGGTCATTAATGTACACGAGAAAAAGAAAAGGGGACGTTACACTCCCTTGCCTAACTCCTCTTTGTAACAGAAATGTGTTCGATATACATCCTGTACACACTACACGGGCACTTGAATGTGTGTAGGAATGAGCAATTATTCTCCATATTTTTACATTAATTCATAACTCTTAACTTTTTAGTAAACCAAAATGCCACAGTCTATCAAATGCCTTTCAATTATCCATAAAACAGCATATACATTAGAGTTTTGATGAGTACAGTATATCAAACATTCTAGTTTGCTTTCTTTGTACATATTCTTCGCCTTGGCACAGTCGCTATTTTCCTCATTTGTTGCACTTCTTAATTCAGAAAAATATATTTTCCGTAGATTGACATATTTTTTGATGCTACTCTTCCAAATACAACATTACCATAATCTGATTTATCTTTCCTATTTTCTAGAAGGACGGTATAGAATTTGTCTATTCCCATGTCTACAATCTTTCCATCTCTTCAAATATGCACTATTGATATACCTTTTTCTCTAGAATATGTTTCTTTTTAAACTATCTTTTTGTATATTTGTATTTTCTTTTCATGTTACAGTCTGTGTTTTAAGCTTTCCCTGATTTTATCCATTCTCCAGGCACTTTTCTCATATTTTGATATAAGATTTTAAAGACTACTTTTCTTCCAATATAGTTTCAAGTGCAATCTGAATTCGGACTTTGGAATATATCTGTCTGATCCAGTTATTACGCTCTTAGTTATCAATTCATTATACTACTCTCTATCTTCTGGCCGAGTGGTCTAAAGCGCTGTCCGTTACGGATCACTGCCATCTCACCTCTGTCTGCGTGGGTTTGAGTCTATGATTCGGCGAATGTGGATATGTGAAAAAGCTTTCTAGTAGCTTCTCGTGGGTCGGTGATTCTTTCCGGTGATTTCCCGGTTTCTTCCTCCACCATTAATACTGGCCGCCATGAATAGCCTATCATGTGTTGAAAAATGGCGTTAAGCCCAACAACAACAACAACAACAACAACAACAACTATCTTCAACCATTTTACATTCATAGATGAAATTCAAGCATGCAATAACGTCAGATTCCTATATACTCACTTCTAAAGGATTCATCAATTTCAACTCTTGAAATACACGTGTCTTCGTAGTATTCTTGAACATATCCTTTGAAAATGCCGCTGTACAGGTAGGTGATCCGGTATTAAAAAATCAATTTTGTCGTTTGCCTCTTCACCCCATCTCTAATTATTACATGTATTATGATCAAGTGTTGACGTTCGTGGCATGTCTTTTGATCTATACGTTATGTAATGTTCATGAGGTTTTATCACCGACTTAGAATGTTTGTTCCTCTGTTATATTCCTTTCCTGAGAGTAAGATCTCTTATAGATTGATTTTTACAACAAAGATCCGCATTCATGTCTCCTATAATTATGCATATATTTTCAACTGAATATCTATCATACACATCAAAAACATTTTCACAAAGTATGTCATATGCGTCATCAGTTCTAGTTGTCGACGGAAAAAGTAGGTTGCAATCAAAATTATGTTCTAAATCTCTAAGACTTTCACCGCCATAATAGTTGGCAAATCAGTTTGCAAGGTGCTTACTTTGCATAGTAAAGGTCTATAAAATACGACAACCTCTAGAGTAAAGCGGTATCTGTTCAGTTGAAATTGCTACTACTTAAAAATCAACATGTAATTTATCTAAATATGTTAGACTCTATACAAAGCCAATATCCAGTGATTATAAATATATTTGTATTTAGTAACATTTAAGTTAGTTTCTGAGTGCTGCATATTATACCACGTACATTCCATGTTGAAATGATGATTCCAATTAGGAAGCAATTACCAGTTATATGGCTATGTCTGTTAGACATACATGTTATATTTTTCATTTCTCATGCGTTCATCAGGTGCGTAACCTTCTCTCCATTTTTTGTTTGATATCAATTCCCAACCCTTTATTCCAGAAGTTTAAAATGATTCATTGTTCATCATCACATCTTACTCTATATCCCTTTCGTAAGGTATGGTAACTCAATATGTCCATTTCTTCTATCTCTCCTCGTCATTCAGAAAAATTCTTTGATATTCTGATGATTTGATTTACCTTTTGTATTTTATTTTTGTTGTTTTCCTTTATTTTTATGCTAATTTTTTCTTCACATTTGAACCTTTTTTGCTGATTTTCAGTTGATTTGCTGTCTATTGCGTTTTTAGATGTTACTTCTGTTTGCTGTCTCTGACTCAAATTTGTCGCTGCTAATCCGATCTTTCCGTGAAGGTGGCGGTAAATCCTTAAATGTAAACATAGCGGAGCCATTTTCAGACGAATCTACTGCAAGAGCTTTCCCTCAAAACCGTTTATCCTTTTCATGATCACACACACACACACACACACACACACACATATATATATATATATATATATATATATATATATATATATATATATATATATATATATATATATATATATATATATATATACTTATTCTTGTCTTTATTTAGGTGTCGTAAAACTTATAATAATATAATTGAAGTTATTTTTGTTGTCTTTAGTTCTATAATACATATGTTGTTCGTTTATTTCTTAGAAACATTTTACTTCGCCATAACGTGTCCTTCAATGTAATATTTTTCCTTCTTTCAAAATTACAAATAAGCGCAGAGTGGGTTCATTTCTATATGTATGTATGTATCAAGATATCAATTTTAAAAGAAAGAAACGATAACAGTAACCTGTGTATAATATATTGAAATTTATTAGTTATTGAAAGACAAAAATCTGCAAATTTAAGAGAGTGCTATGATATTGATTTGGATTGTAAGAGAAGCATGGCCCAATCAATAATTCATATCCTTAATATAATAGAACGTTGAAATGAATTCAGATTAAACATTATCTTTGTTTCCAAAGCTTCGCTTGGTAACGGAGAAACCTAATTAATAAGCCGGTTCAATAGTTCACCATCGGATAGAAGCAATGAATAACGTACTATCTCACAATTCATTCATTAAAACCTTATTAATTTTGTTGTGATGCTTGGAGCAAAGTAATTGATAATCAAGGAAATCAGTTTGAGAGTTCGTAATGTGAATGACCGCTTACTTAGGAAAATTACTGACCACGCTTTCTCTCTAAAACTTGATATAAGGTAAAAGCTGTCATTGACTAGCACGCAAGAAACACGCGTGATATTTTAGAACATAGGCATAATTCATTAGACAGACCCTCTGTCCTTGGATGAAAACACTGATGATCAAGCAGCTTCCAGAATATAAAAAAGGCTTTGAGCTGCTTTGGTCTCAGTGGGATTCCAGGCTCAGAAGAGTGTTGTGTCTATTTCTTACAGGTAAGAAAATTATGCTTTATAATCGCTTTTAAAAGTTAAAGATTTTATAGTAAGTTGTAATATTCTTCTGAATTATTTTTATTTTATCAATATAATGTAATAGTGAGTTCTCTTTTCTACTATGAAATATTTTACTGATTTAATATTTTACTGAATTGATGTTCATTATATTTATAATATAATATTATTGAGTTTCCTTCTTCCACAATCATAATGTAATGAAATATTTTACAGCTTCAATGTTCATTAGTATTTGTTTGAAATAATTACTAGCTTCATGTTACAATTTAATTGAGAATAAATATATATTCTTTAAATAATAGGTATAACACTCACAGATCTTTTTCAGGTCGTTACCTTACATTAAATAAAATAAAATACATTTATTACAGTTATTGAATTTTAGGCTCTTTGAATATTTAAATCACTTGTATTCAAAAATGCAAAAAAATGAATGAACAAATGAAATAGTAGATTGTGGAAGAACTTTTTAATAACTATTGTAATATGTATTGTATGTAGTTTCAACGTAAATAAATTTACATATTGTGCGATTCCAAGCTCAGAAGAGTGTCGTGTCTATTTCTTACAGTGCGATTCCAAGCTCAGAAAAGTGTCGCGTCTATTTCTTACAGATTCTTGGTACCTTCTCGTAGCCAAAGCTTCTCCATAAAAAGATGTAGCCGTATCTACACGATCATAAATGACACCTTATTCTTATGAATGCTGAACTTTCTTCTTTCTCGTAATTATACACGAGAAGAAGGTTATGATGGGAAACGTCTAAAACAACAATACAAATTCTTCTCCTCATAATAAATGTGGCGGAGAATCCTTTCTCTACATAATATATATATATATATATATATATATATATATATATATATATATATATATATATATATATATATATATATATATATATATATATATATATATATATAAACAAACGTTCTTCCCAACAATGACAGAAGTACTCACCATGGAGTGGAATAGGGAGATAATTGAGTATGTATCTCCAAACAAATCCCGTATACACATTTCCTCGTGGTAGGCAATGGCCCATTTGTAATTCTTGATCTATCACAAGAAAACAGGTGATTTAAAACATCATTGTATGTTAGTCATGGAAAAAATACTTTTGAGAGTTTAAATTGTTGTTTCTATACTACACACAAAATCCTTCACATAAAAGGAAACAGAGGCACCACAAAGAAACACAACATGAATGTAGTTCTGGAATATACGCATGTGATTGTCATAAGACAATTCTGGTTAACAGAAAGTACAAAAACAATAAAGACATTTCGAAGAAACTTTTTCGCTTCAGCGTCAAAACACGTAATATCAGAACATAATAAATACAAAGCTATGTCTTTTCTAAGACTGAAAAAAAATAATTTCTTTCTCTAGTTCAGTATAGGAAATAGTCAAACGTATGGTAGCGATAGCAGATGAGCTGAGAAAAGATATTTTATGATAATGCACCCGTGTATGAAAGAGTAGAGTGGCTAATAGAAAGAAGATGAATATGTACAATAGGAAAAAGAGCTGGGGAGAAAATGTCAGGCTAGTGATCTAGGAGAAAAAAACGACCCTTGAAGGCGTCATGGAGGCGGCAGCCGATACTTTCATACTCACGCCGAGATCATCTCGCGTCACAAGTTACCGATCGCTTCTAAACAAGCGGGAAACGTCGGTGTGAAAATCGAAAACGAAACGGTAAATATCCTCAATCATATTCTGCATCAAAAGCTGGTCACCTCATATTATTCTTGCATTTTGTACGAGGATTTGACATAGAATGGATGATACCACGCTCTTGTTCGACTCGAAATCGCTCGCGTCCACTGTGATGTATAATCCTCCACTACAATTCAACCAGCAATCGGTGTACGAAGTCACCATGATCTCCGCCTAAATCTGGATCAGCTTCTTTACTGTCACCGACGTCGGCAATAGGTTTTCAAACGTAGTCGCACTTCAACAAAAACGATCACCATCTCTCTAGTGGGATGCAACATCACGGATATCTCAACGGAAATCTTCCTACTGATCACTGCCTGT
Source organism: Potamilus streckersoni (assembly GCA_016746295.1). NCBI lineage: Eukaryota > Metazoa > Mollusca > Bivalvia > Unionida > Unionidae > Potamilus > Potamilus streckersoni. The sequence continues at coordinate 891,682 of JAEAOA010000409.1, forward strand.
GGAGACGTCTCGGCGAACATTATCATCAAAACTACTCACTCTACGCTTTGTACTCGCATTATCCACGTGAAAATTTACATCGTGCGATTCGACATCGCTAACCTGATGTGATCTGTGCTGGAAATCAACACGGAGATATCTCAGACTCAAAATGGAGTGTACAAAATGAGATATGTCCGTCAATATCACCTATGTCAATAGCTTCCTTATCAACAGCTCCATCGCTCATGATCCTTATCTTCCTAGGCTAAGCAGATTAATTACACATCGATTAACGTAGCACAAGGCTCGCTGGTGAGAATTGGTCCGAGTTCTTTCATTTACTATCTCATCACAAACGCATACGTGATCTTAGAAATTACTAGGTGGCTAACAGGTCAGTCTGGAAATGCTGTCGATAACATCAACGGAAAAATTTCATATTAGCTACATGTGAGACGGAATACATCGTAGAAGCGTAAAGAATTTTCTTAGATAAAATAAAGCCAACACTGAAATCTTCATCGACGTAAAATCGTGTTCGGCTTTTCTTTATTAGGAGCAGCTCTTTCAGGCATTTCCGCCAAAGGCACCCATATTGCTCTCAAGGCAGCCGAAACGAGAGCGACGGGTGCAGCCTCTTTTGCGGGAACGACACTAAAACAAAAAAAAAACGACAGCAAAATCATACCATTAACACAGTCACTATCATCAACGCTGACCGTGGAAACAGCAGTGGCAGCGATGTGTTTGTGTGTGTGTGTGTGTGTGCGTGTGCGTGTGCGTGTGTTTCTAGAGAGGTTAAACAGGCTCTTTAAAAACGGCTAGAGTACTAGCGAGTGATCCAAAAGAATTTTACAGGATCTGGATAGAAATATCACTGCACAGCCACCTACCTAGATACCTTTATGTCCGGGTATGGCTTAGAAGATTATGGCAATCTTTTTTACAAATTTCATATAACATAGCATCATGTATTCGAGACCACTCTCGATTATATTTGTATAAACTAAACGTTGATACTCCCATGGATGATTCCAACACCGAGTACGACGAGTACGTGGAGGATCAGGACACCAACTGTACTAACCTCAATACGAGCACCCATCGAAAAATAGAGACGCGTGAGTCAGACTGTATCTGCTTTCTATAAGATATTTCTAGAAATACGGAGCAAAATATGAATTAACACCATCCCACCCAGAGCCTATCGGCTAATGTATATATCATACTCCAAAATAATTAGTGGTCGTTATTCAAGTCTTCTTAATATCAATTGAACAATCAGACCGTAGATAAAATCAGTGGCTACTTACCTTAGTGTTGTACCATCATGAACTTCATCATGCAGAAGTTTCTTGCCGGTTAATCAACCACGTCGTGAAGAGTCGCCACCAATCCAGACAGCAAACTTCCCAGACATGTCTTCGTGGCCTTTCAACTAATCACACAGCTTGCAGATCAAGAAGGAAACAAGCACATCTTCAAACACCTCAGTCTGTCTCGCCTTCACGTCCGCATTAACTCCAGACAATATACCAAGCGAGAACTCGAATGCTACTTCACCATCGCTACTCCTAAATTATTCTCGCGTTTATATAATGCTTATGGAAGCCATGCCACACATACATATCAAGACGTGGGTATATGCACGCATATCTTGGCGGACGATTTCGCTTCTTTTTATCCCATCTTCCACTTCGATGTCTCAAAACATTTCAAACGTCTCATAGACTCTCATGCCGATATGGAGACCCGATGGACTGCCGCTCCAGAAGTGATTACCTCAGATTACGTTATGGTCACCTATGACCGATTAATAACACTAAACACATGGCTTGGGCTTAACCGTACACGCTATCTGCAGATTCCATTTACCTGATAATCCACGGTATGACGAAGACGATCATTGCCGGCGGTATCCGATTGTTGTTAAATTGCACCCATATACGACCAACGTGATAAAGGAGACGCTCACCAAAGGAACCAAACTGTTTGTCACCGTAATAGACACGTATTTGCTATAGAAATTTTAATTCTCCCATGAAAGTGATACGCTAAATCAATATAGAGTGTGTATTGGATTGTTGCACTTGAAAACACATCTTTTAATCATAACTTAACATATTCATATCGACATCCATCTTGTTTTGCGTTTTCTTACACAAATTTAAAATGCTTATCTAAGTTTTCTACACCTGGATCACAATTCATTTTCGTTTGATGTTGATGGAATAATGAATGTAAAGCATTTGACAAATCTCGAATTCATTAGCTTGTTGAACATATGACTTTAATAATGGTCTATTGTTTGAAACACGCGAAGTTCCAGTATTTCATCTAATTGTTAGAAGTATTAAAATTTTGTTGGTGAACTTACATCATAATCATACGAATTTGATAAAATTTGCTTTACTCCGGCTTAATGATACTTTTCAGTATAACATATTGAAGTTGGAAGAAATCAAGTTGTGGGTGTTTGGCAATTTTAGCCTATCAAAGCCATTTGCTATACCAGAAGTTGAAAATATTGGCGGTGAGATTATTTAGTTACATTTATCCTTTAAAACCAAAGACATACAGATATTAAAGCAAGCTTAGGTTACTATATAAATTAGTTCCAACATGAGAATTACGCTCAACACATATTTCTGAAACTACCTATAGCTGAAATATGGCGATTAGATGCGATACCAATTACTGTCTGGCATATATAATTAAAATTTATTACAGAATAGGTACAAGTATTCCACAATACAGTCAGCCCCGGGAGGCCGATTGTTTAAGTCCCAGGGTGTCCGAGTGGTTTAAAGCAACCGCCTTTACAGATCACTGATATCTCAACTCTGTCCATGTGGGCTCGAGTCTCGTCTCGTACATGAGAAAGCTTGCCAATAGCTTCCTTTGGGTCGGTGGTTTTTCTTGTGTTTCTTCCGGGTGCTTCCTCCACCAAACATACTGGCATGTATCAAGCATAAAATATAATCATAAACAAACACTGCTCCATGAGACAGGAAGGCTGAACTATCGGATAGGATCTTGAACAATTTCGATAATATTCTGAAGATTTTTTGAGTACTTACTTATTGTCAATTTATCTTATGCAAGTTTGGTTACCAAAGATAAAGTTTTTTTTTTTAGCAAATAGTAGAACTAATAACAATTCTTAAGGCCCCGGTCAGCAGTCTAACCGTTTCTTTTTCTGGCGGCAGATGTGGCTAATTAATAACCAAATAAATCACATTATCAATAAATCTCACAGTATGTGTAAGGATTGCTAACCCATGTCTATAGGTGTTGCTCGCCAAGATAGAAGTTAATCAAACTAAGCTAAATAAGGGAGATAATTCAAATAGTATTGATAGAAGGTTCGATGGTGACAATGACTCTCTCTCTCTCTCTCTCTCTCTCTCTCTCTCTCTCTCTCTCTCTCTCTCTCTCTCTCTCTCTCTCTCTCCTTTTCTATGGTTCTACACTTCTTTCTTTAGCTATAATGCATAAGATGCATCCCACTTATTTTTTTTTTACAGTATAGTCAGGAGCCCATCAGTGAATAGGGACCCTCATTGGGGTCCTCATATGCTAGCTAAGCAAATAATTCCACTCAACCTCGAAAGGTCAAGTTGTGCGTAAGTTTACAACGACCAGCATGTCGTTTATTCCTGCTTTTGAGATGGGCAGGTTTCAACATATTAGCTAATGTTGGTTATTACTATGTCTGTAATTCATATTAAACATCGTTTTATAAAATGTTTTCTTTTAAAAGGGTCATTTATTTATTACCGATAAGAAATACTTTATTTGCAAATCTTGATGCGGAATGAAGTAGCACGTTACCAGTCTAGGGCACTTACTACGGTTGTATTGCAACTTCTAACCACAGTCACCCAGTGTAACAAATTTACATAATCAGGGGATTGGGGGTGGGGGCGGGCGAGTGGCTGAATGCTGTAAAGGAATTGAATCTCGAGTTCGGTCAATGCCGATATGTAAGAAAGCTTGCCAGTTAAGTTCTGGTGGGTCTGTGGTTCTTTCTGGGGTTTTCACGGGTTCTTCCTCCATCATTATTACTGGCCGCCATGCTTAGGCTATCGTGTACTGAGAAATGGTGTGAAAACCCACAACAACAGCAACAACAACAGTATCATGGACTTGACCTTTCCAGAATTAATCTGAAAGCATAAAAACGGTGAAAGGAACAGAATGTGGGAATAAACCAGTTTGATAAAGAATGAAGTACAAATTTATAAACGACAATGAAAATGTGAATAACCCATTATAACAATAAATTAAATCCCGCGAAGTGATGCAAATGGCTGAAGAAAGACGAACGTGTGATGTTGGTAAAATGCATGTATGTAGTAGTGTTTTGCGGCACCGCAGGATAAAAGCGACTATGTAGTGCCAAAAACGGTCATGTTACGAAAGTGTAGTTGGTAAAGCCTCTAAAACTCTCATTTTGGGAAATGTATTCACTACGTCTCAGAGATAAAGGAAAACCCAAGAAAATATAATCAAAACTATAGCGTAATGAGATGACATTAAATTGAATATTAAATCACGTCAGATGATGATAATAATAGGCGCTTCCTGAAGAAACAATAGGGATTAGATACAATGTCCGTTTCAGTTGTAGGGATTGGATATATATGGTTACTTCACGATAGACTATCGAACAATTACGACTTTTAGCCTGCTTCCTGTTCATTTCGGAGAAAAGATTAGCCAAGCCTTAAGACTGTCAAACAATTACTCAGTTTCTAATTACAGAAGCATTCGAGTCGCATTCGCAAGAACTGACCAATCAATATACAGTGTAGGTAGCCTGAATGAAAACAATTATGCTTGATATTTTATAAGCTCAGATATGTTCATATTTTAAGTAATTTTTTTAAATGAATAAAATTGCAACAAAAACATTAACTTCCTTACTATGCTTTAACTGTGAACAATGACAAGAACAAGCATGAAAATTTCAGATGCAATAAAAATAAAAAAATCTTCCGCCCGAGATAGTAAACTTTTGCATACAATAACATATTGAAAATTATCAGTGCTAAAGTCAATATATGAATAAAATAACTTTCTAAAGTATTTATCAACAAATTTCTCTCTCTCTGTATATATATATATATATATATATATATATATATATATATATATATATATATATATATATATATATATATATATATATATATATATCCGGTGATTATATCGATATTTATTATCTACCTTTCTGATAATCGAGATTTTTTTGCACAATTGCATTAATTTAATAAAGCATCTTCAAAGGCGGTGATTTTACAACTTTATAAATTTATTTATTTTGCTAATTATCTTGAGTACGGCACGATTGCACGACGGTACGACGACTTTAATGCATGTAATAGTGTTTCACGGCACGATTTTGCAATGGTACGACGACTTTGATGCATGTACTAGTGTTTAACGGCACCCTAATAAGTTGGAACAACGACTTTTGTGTACGAAAGAGTGTTTCACGACACTCTAGTACGATGGTAGAACAACTTTCATGTATGTAACAGTGCCTCACGGCAATCTATCACGATGCTATAAACATTTTAATGTTTGTAGTAGTGTTTTGTATTACTCTAGCACGATGGTGGAACAACGTTAATGTATCTGGTGGTGTTTCTCTGCACTCTAGCAAGATTTTGCAACGACATTATTGTATCTAGTAGTATTGCACGACACTCTAGCACGATGATACGAAGATTTTAATATATGTTGCAACGTTTCACTCAACACTAGCACGATTATGCGACGACATTATTATAAGCAATATTTCTCACATCACTCTGGAAGAATGGCACGACGGCTTTAATATATGAAATTGTGTTTCAAGGAACTCTAGGACGAGAGTGTGACGATTTCCTTACATGTAGTAATGATTCTCTAATGGTACGACGACTTTAATGTATGTAGTAGTATTTCACGACACTCTAGCACGATGGAGTAACATTTTATCTCAGCAATCAAGGACGATAGTGAGACGATGATAATGCATATATTAGTCTTTCACGGGTTTCTAGAACGATGGTGCAACGATATTAATGTATGTAGCAGTATTTCATAGCACTCTAACACGATGTTTCAATGACTTTAACGTGCGCAATAGTGTTTCACGGCACACTATCATGATATGCGACAACTTTAATATATGAACTAGTGTCTCACTGCAGTCTTGTTCGCTTGAGAGACGACTTTAATTTATGTAGGAATATTTCACGGGACACTATAACAAAAGTGCAATATTAAATTTTTGATCTGTGAAAAATTATGATAACCGCTAAAACTTGTGTAAAGCTCAAATTTACATGCAAAGGAAGATATATCAACTGATTGAGAGGTAAACATCTATTTAATTCAGGATAGCACAACATCTCGTTGAAAAAGTCCTGCAAGAGAATAAAACAGTAGATGCTAGATAGTTCTAAAATACCGTTGTGTTGGATAGCAATTCTGATGTGTTTGGTAATACTGAAAATTGGGTTTAAGATAGTACTAAAAAAGTAAGCGTTATATAGTAGTGGTGATGAATAGTACTAAATTGGTTGCTGGATAGTAGGTGTGGGATGTTTAATAGTATTCATAAGTGAGTATTGGATAATATTTGCATTGTGGATGTTTTATTGTATGTTGTTGTTGGATAGTTCTCAAGAAATAGGTGATGAAATTTATGTATAATGTGGTGGAGGGTCAATATAGACACTATTTGATGTGACAGCATTCTTGCAGTCGAAAAACTGAAATCAGAATTTACATGAAATACAGCCATCGGAATTGGAACAGCACCTGGCTGTTAGGATAAAAAAGATGGATCTGAATTTGAACCGAACAGAAAGAAGCATGATCAGCTCTATTGATGGCTACTTTAAAATCGAGAAATATGCAAGTTCAATCATGAGAGGAAATGACACAAATTTGGCATTAACAAGGGGAGCTCTTCGTGTTAAGCAAAAAGATTTAAAATCTAAAGGAAAAGGAAATAAACCCATTCGGAGTCAACCGATCACAGACGAAGAAATAGATATTTTGTACAACAAAAAAGCTAATGGTGATGGAAACACCGGAAGTCATTGTTAACACATTGTGGTTGAACAATTCTGTGCATTTTGGTCTGAGGGGAGTGACTGAACATTTCAATCTCAAATGGGGGATGTTACACTAAAAAAAGATGTGAGTGGCATGGAGTATCTTGAACTTAATGAAAGGCAAACAAAAACAAGAACAGGAGACAATGTCAAGAACATCATGGATATTAATCCAAAGATGTATGACAATACAAACAACAAAGAGAGAGAGATCCACTTGTTATCTACACACGGTATGCAGAGCTAAGATCAGCAGAATTTTGTCAGCCTGAAGATCCTTTCTATATTACACTTTACACTATGCCAGTCTCCACGACAAACCAAATTGGTTTAGGAAGCAAATCATTGGAGTTAATAAACTTGAATGCATCATGAAAAAAATGAAAGAAAAAGCAACTATTATAGAAAAATTAAATTAATAAACACGAGCAGTCGAAAGTACCTAATTCAGAAGTTAAGAGATGAACACATTCCCCCAACTGATAATATGCAAATTTCAGGTCACATAAATGTACAATCTATAAACAGCTATTCCAAAATAAGTGACAAACAACAACTGACTTACTCCAATTACCGGAGCAATACCGGCCACCCAAGTAATGATGAGTCATCCCCCCACAACAAAGAAATTTCAAACTACACAGTAACAGACTGTATTATATCAAGTTCCCAAATGTGTAATATTCAACAGAATCAGATTATCAACAACCCATTCTACGGATCAAACATCACCGTACAAATTATGTTTGTTATGATCCTCCAGCAAAATGTGAATGAGATCGCTAACTGGGTCAACTTCTTGCAACAAGCGATTATAAAACAGCGCCAACACAACAAAACGTAGGAGAAATATTGAAAGTGCCACCGGCAGTCAGTGGGAATAGGGGAATATGGCCAGAACGATATCAACGAAATGCAGTTAGGGTTAAATGGTTTCATTACGTCTTGTTTCTTCACAATTTTGATGTTTCTGGCTCGATTCGTAATCTTCTTATCAATCAAAATGGCCGGACTGTTTACTGTCCATGACGGCGAACATTGCAAATTCAATATTAAAGTGCAGATTAATTAAAACAAAATTAATGTTGACTATTAGCTTTTTGTGTTTTCATTTCATTTAATATTATTAAAGGAAACATACAGCAATTAATATGAATGAAATGTACACGAAATTAAGAATCAATATAAGAACTTCTTTTTTGAGCGTACATATGTGCGATGGGTTGAGAAGAGTTCACTCTTCTACAGTGCACTGTTTATGACCGTCAGGTTTATCTCCCGTATAAAATGAGCACTCGTATGTGGTATAAATAAAATACATGTACAGTATGTACGGTGTATCAATGATATACCACGAGATGTATAAATTTTTCATTAATAGGACACTCAGCAAGCTTCGTTTCCTTTTAATGAAAAATTTATTCATCTCGTGGTATATCATTGTTATACCGTACATACTATATATGTAGAAGGTAGTAAGTAACAAAGTGATGGATAGTAACTCATTTCTTTTACTGGTCCGAATCTACAAATTTATAAACATCTCTTTTTCAAAATGGAGCGGTATCGATAATTTCACCATAGAGTGGCCCACAATGTCAATATACAATGTAATGTTAATTCCCTACTGTACAGAGATAATTGGAATTTAACGAGAATTAACATTTACCAAAAACATCTAATGATGTTTCGCTACAAACTTTCAGCAATGACAACAAAGACGTAATTTGGGCACTACGTGACTTAAGTCAGATTAAATAGCTTAAATCGGAATATAAAAAAAATTAAAAAATGGAGAGACTATGAATGATCCACATGTATCTTGCGAAATTTTAAGGGCATCACAGGTTTTTATTGCAGATAGATGTCTCAATATGTCCTTGTTTCCCTTTCTTAAACTGTACTGCAAATACTTTATGGTACACGTACCCTTAAATGCGCAAGACAAAACAAAATCAACGAAGGGAGCCACATAAGCTCAATTGATAGAAGGTCCGTCGGCTGCCTCCGTTGGTCCTTGGAAAAGAACTTAGCTCCCATTTCATTGAATGATAGAGCAAATCATGTTATAAATGCCGCTTGAACTTACAAAGCAAACTCCGTTATGCAGATAAGAGATTATACAAGGTTATGACCCCTAGAACGTAAACATTGTGATGATTTCAAAAAGCGTTTGAATCCTGATACGTAAACAGCGTGATGATTTCTATCTCCATTTGACTGACAATACTAAAGTAGAAGTACGTATGCCATATAGGTTTTCTTTATTAAACTGGTTATACCATTTTATTGTTATCAACTAATTAATCATATCTTTAATTTGCTATTCAGGTACTTTAGTTATTCTTTTTAAAAGGTTTATATGAACCATTTCCAGAATAAGCGTCGATTTGAATTTCTCATTTTTATTTTTTATTTAAGAATGTAAGATTGGGTAGTCAATGATGCTATTACGCGTTATTAGATATTGCCCTAAATGTTTGCAGGAAACAAAAACATACGATAATAAATTGTCTCATATCTAGAATAAAGTGCGCCGCATACGGAGTTTTAAGAACAAAGGTCAGCGTAAGTGACAATTAATTTTGTATTCTGATGACTTCCTGGTTAATAATAGTTGATTGGCTGTGTCTTTATGCGTCCTATCTTCAAAAGTTACACCCATAATCTAGATAACAGGATATGATTCGTACTAACTCGATGTTCAGACTTACTTTAAGTAGAATAATCTACTTGTCAAATAACAATGAATAACTACCTCAAGTATATATATAAATATAGATATATATATATATATATATATATATATATATATATATATATATATATCTCTATATATATATATATATATATATATATATATATATATCTATATATATATATATATATATATATATATATATATATATATATATATATATAGTCTATTTTGGAGTTTAAGTGCCACTTTCACGACACAACTGAGGTCATGCTTTTCCTGAGTGCTCACAAAGGACACACTATGCTAACTGCGCTAATAAAATCTAATTTGTTTACATGGTAAGTAACAAAGTAAACTTTTATTATCCAATGAATTGGTTTAACAGTTTGTAACCAAAATATTATAAAGTATAAATTCATTTAATTGGAATAAAACGTTTCTCCTTTTTTCGTCTTACGTTCAACTACTGGCAAAAAACAAACCTTTAGTATCCGGTTTTAATTCGTGCTATCTAGTTTCTGTGTTAATAAAAATGACATACATATTTCAAGTATTATAGCTTCTCAATGCATTCTTGTATCAATCAAACTCATATATAGATGAGAATGGATAAGCATAAACCCATATCCAATGAGTAATAATGACATACTATCAAAAACAATTAAAAACAATTAACTATATAGCAATACCATAGATCAAATTTGTACATACAATATTGTCATTATGTCAGACATAATATTTTACACATGTATCAAAGAAACAAGTTACTGTATACTTTCAAAAGAACAAATGAGGAAACAAGACAGCAAGATAGAAATATGCATTGAAGAAGTGTGTTAGATGCAGGATCTTGAACTTCATATATATGTATATATATATATATATATATATATATATAATATAACTACTCTATGGTCTTAAACAAAGTAACAGGAAAAAGTAAATTTCAGGAAATAAATTATTTCCATAGAATATCAGTGAAACTTCAAAATGAACTTTCTTTATTGTGATTTAAATCTCAAATTGGTCCTTATCCTTTGGCACAAGTCAAATAAATTCCAATTAAATTCCAGAGGTATTTCAAGCATGTACCAATACTGCAACTGTTGATTAGCCTATAGTCTCCAATATACTACTGTACCAGTGTTCTGGAACGTTTAGATGTGCCAATAATTTTTGGATGTATCACTATAATATAGTCCAAGATTTCCTTGTCTCTATTAGTTATAATTACAAATTGTCTGTCAAAAAATAATATCGAAAATTCCAGTTAATAATTTAAAAAATTAAATAAATCCAAATTAAAAACTGGACACATCAATAAGACTGATTGCACCTAGGATGTTAAAACAGGAATAAGTAATCCTGTGGTCAACATCATTATATAACCTTCATCATGAACTAGGTCACAATTACCATTTTCTGGAAATACTATGTCAACCTAATGGAATTTTCCATTCAAGAAAATTCTAAGGTAAAGACTATAAACATATTGACCATTAATATTTATCTCAAATATTTAATCTACAATCATGGAGAAAATAGTTGGCTATGTATTATGTTGCTTACAAAATAAATTACTCTGGCCAGGTACATGAACGCCCCGGCCGAGTCATACCAAAGACTTATAAAAATGGTACTGACAGCTGCCTCGCTAGACGCTCAGCATTATGAGGTTAATGTTAGGACTGGTCAGCCTGGTGTCAGAATAATGTGATTGGGTGGGACATCATGCCACATGTCTGCGGAATGATGCCCGAGTGCTAGATATCACTATAAACTGTACACTGCAGAAATCGTAGCGATATGACTGAAAAATTGTTAAAACTACGTTAAAAATCCAAATGAAACACACACACACACACAAACACACACACACACTCACACATACACACACACACACACACAGAGTGGACAGGAATAATATGAATCATGAATTTGATCTTGGACAGGTCAATAATAATAATAATAATAATAATAATAATAATAATAATAATAATAATAATAATAATAATAATAATAATAATAATAATAATAATAATAATAATAATAATAATAATAATAATAATTAAATACGTACCGAAGATATAACAGCTTAGTGAGAAGATATAAATAATGATTGTCCAAAGTACTTCAGTGTAATTATATACCTTTGGAAAGCCATGATGAAGATATTGCTGACCTAAAAAAGATTTTATTCCGGTAAAAGGTATGCTGAATTTGAAAATAAACATAGAAAATATCATATTTCCTTTTGGGTTTAATAAATCTTCAAAATAAATATTCAGAACCCCGACCCTGTTTCTTGACTAGATTTAAAAGACTGAGTTCACAATATTTTCAATGCAGCTTAGAGCGGTATGTAATATCAATAAACACCAAAATAGGAAAAGAAATGAGAATAGACTTGATGCCTTTATTAAAGTCCTATACCAATACATTGAACGAATATTTTAATAAGAACATTCGGTATTCATTTTAGTTCTGTTATTTAATAAACGAAAAGTACAACTTTTACTTGTGTAAGTGTTTGCTTATTTTATTTTGCCATTCAAACTATTAAAATTTCACTGATCATAGAATGTACAATTCTATAGCATAAGTGCTTTGATTAAGAAAATATTATTTTGATATTATCTAAAACATCATTACTTATTGGAAATAATGCTATTTATTTATATCTTTATTTTATTTGTGAGACAATGTATTTAATGATCTATCTCATCCTTGGTACACCACTCCAGTATGACTGGCTCGCAATTCTCTATTCGAATTTATCACTAAGTACATTCTATTCCGGCTTTCTCAAACGTCGCATGGTTCAATAAGGATACATTTATATACATCTCTTGGAAAATACCAGCTCATCTTGGATTATTTTGTGTAAGCATCCTTTACGGTCAACGTCCTTAATACACTTAGAGTGATACAAGATTATATTTCTATCAAACTAGACTTCCGCATGAGCGTTTTTGAAATCCTTTCAACAATAGATGTTATTCGTGTTTTTCAGATAATAATTCAATATCTAATAAATATTTTCACAATGTATTTCAAAGATTTTGTTTTTACAATTAAACATGGACGATATGACTTAAAGTACAGTACAGAGAATATTTTTTTATGAAGTAAAATACAGCTTTGTTTTTAATCTTTTTATCTGCAAAAAGTAATGATAGATATGAAAATATTTAAACCAGTAAAGTGGGAAATATTCTTTTGTTACATTTCCATTCAAGAGTGAAATATTTTCTTATATCTATTTAAAGAAAATACTACTTAAAGAATTTATTTCTATATTGAATCAGTGTTTTCCCAAAAATTACGTCAGTTTGAAGTAAAGTAGCAAAAGATATGCGATACTATAGGTGATACAATATCGATTAGTAACAGGCCATATAAGGTTGGTCATAAATAACTGGCATGGTTGATGTGGAAAACTAATAACTCAAAAGTTAATACTTTAAGGTCAGTATTTGTTTTTAGATCCCAAATATGCATTAGTAATTTTAACAGAATTTCAAAGTGCAGTTTAAGCTGTGTCATTGGAATTTGTTTACATGTTTAAAAAAAAATATTCTACCGAAGTTTTAGAATATAAAACAGTTGCATTCCTTTACACCCGTCTGGTCTGAATAATTGTGAAAAACTGCAGTAATGAAGGCATTATTTTATGCCCCGTGTTTTGAAGGCAGCATCTTTGTAAGAGCTTTGCTCGTAAGCATTCATTGCGAAAGGTCATTTCATTAATGAATTGTAAATAGTAGATTTTAAAATGTTTCATCATGCGGTATATGGACGTGAGTAAAGAATATTTAATTTGACAACATATATCACAAACAGGTTTTGCTTTTCTCTGAGAGAGAGAGAGAGAGAGAGAGAGAGAGAGAGAGAGAGAGAGAGAGAGAGAGAGAGAGAGAGAGAGAGAGAGAGAGAGAGAGAGAGAGAGAGAGAGAGAGAGAGAGTCATTCGGACATTTAAATATTAAATGACATATTTTAGACCCTTATAAATAGTTATTATACAACATGAAGAAAGAAATAAGAACAAACAAATCATTAAATATATTTCAGTGTGTTTTCTTAGTTATAAAAAAATGCACCATACAAATCTTGACAGAATATTTCAGCTTGGTATCATTGGTATTGTGAACACTGTATTAAAATCCCATGGAATGTGTACTTCTAACCATCACGAAGTCCCAGGTTTTTCTAGGTTACTTGGTGCAAGATCAGTTCTTTTCTTCTTTCTCTCACTCCATATACTTCCTCTTATTCTTTCCCTTATTTAGGGATCGGGTGTAGAGAGGTTTCCTATGAAATTTTGGCTCATGTTTTATTCATTTAGAAGAATTTGATTATTAGTACTTTTATCATTTTTATTACAATTCTAAAGATTGATCAAATGAAATTCACGATTGATTTAGAGAATATAAAAATGATAGCCTACTGTTGAAAAAATATTGGAATATCAAACTGATTCATACCAAGACATTAAAAACTACGTTTTTTTTTAAAAAAAATATATGGTTATATATATATATATATATATATATATATATATAAATATATATATATATATATATATATATATATATATATATATATATATATATATAATATAAACATACATACAGAGAGAAGAGTAATGTACACAAACAGACAGACAGAGCAGACAGTCAGGGACAGATATGGAATGTGATTTTAAATGAGAGAGAGAGAGAGAGAGAGAGAGAGAGAGAGAGAGAGAGAGAGAGAGAGAGAGAGAGAGAGAGAGAGAGAGAGAGAGTTTGCATTGTAATGCTATATCCTTGAGAATTAATTCGACATGCATACCGTTCTGCTGCATTCATTTCCAAATTGAATAGTATAAGAGAATTAGACAGCTCTCGCAGGCCTACAGTATTTGTCATTAAACGGATTGCAAAATTATTTAAACAAGATATGTCTTATGTATCCGTTTGATTCAATTTAATCACAATATTGTATTAATTGCACAAATGAACAGCTACAAATAATTATATATGGCTAGAAATTGATAACGTTTGTTCTCACATGGATTTTCACTTCAAATGTTTCTCTTAATAGATATGATCAAGAGTGCCAACAGCCCAAGCCATTAATGTAACCCTTGAGTATTAGATGCCACAGCAAATGCCATTAATGTAACCCTTGAGGATTAAATGCTACAGCCACTGCCATTAATGTAAACATTCAGGATTAGATGCCACAGCCACTGCTATTAATGTAACCATTCAGGATTATATGCCACAGCAACTGCCATTAATGTAACCCTTGAGTATTAGATGCCACAAACACTGCCATTAACGTAACTATTCAGGGTTATATGCCACAGCCACTGCCATTAATGTAACCCTTGAGTATTAGATGCTACAGCAAATGCCATTAATGTAACCCTTGAGGTTTATATGCCACAAACACTGCCATTAACGTAACTATTCAGGGTTATATGCCACAGCCACTGCCATTAATGTAACCCTTGAGTATTAGATGCTACAGCCACTGCCATTAACGTAACCATTCAGGTTTATATGCCACAGCCACTGCCATTAATGTAACCCTTGAGGATTAAATGCTACAGCCACTGCCATTAATGTAAACATTCAGGATTAGATGCCACAGCCACTGCTATTAATGTAACCATTCAGGATTATATGCCACAGCAACTGCCATTAATGTAACTATTCAGGATTAGATGCTACAGCCACTGCCATTAATGTAACCAGTCAGGATTATATTCCACAGCCAATGCCATTAATGTAAGTATTCAGAATTAGATGCCACAGCTAATGCCATTAATGTAACTATTCAGGATTAGATGCTACAGCCACTGCCATTAATTTATCCATTGAGGATTAGATGCCACAGGAACTGCCATTAATGTAACCATTGAGGATTATATGCCACAGCCACTGTCATTAATATAACTTTTGAGGATTCGATGCTACAGCCACTGCCATTAATGTAACCATTGAGGATTAAATGCCACAGCCACTGCCAATAATATAACTTTTGAGGATTCGATGCTACAGCCACTGCCATTAATATAACTTTTGAGGATTAAATGCCATAGCCATTAATAATACTCTTGAGGATTAGACCACACAGGAAAGCTTGAAAATATTTCCTGAAATATCATGGCTGGTTTAATCTATCGATAACTATGAAACGTTCAGATCATTTTTTGTAAGAATGTTATATCCCAAATCATACACATGCTTCATTTAGAACCTTCATTCTTGTTAATACATTTATGAATTAATTTTGTTATCTCAAACAAAAATTGGTACCTATATATAACACTTTTTTCGTAGTGTTTAAGATGAAATCATATAATATCTAAAGCGTGTTAGTTAGCACAAAACTTATATATTTGAGAGCTTCGAATTTTCTAGTGAAATTTTCACATATACTAGGAGCATAAATGTATTGTCTTTTGTTAATACAGAATAGCGTCTTCCGTGTTCACATCCTAGTTGTTTTCATTGAAACGTAATAGCACTTAAAAACAAGTGGTCACACAGTATTGTCCGTTTCGTGTCAAAGTTAGAATTGACCTATTCAAGTTATTGTTATTTCAAATTAATTAGGTCAAACACCGTTAGGACTAGCATAAGCTGTATTTGTAAAGATTGCACTGTAGAATAGATCTTTATGAAAATGAAAGCTTTCTATGTTTAAATGTTTGTCCTCTTTGAAGTATCTCCCATTTTGAGAATATAGCATATGTCAGTAGAAAGGCCAATATGAAATGCCAGCCAGAGGACACATTTTGAACCTTTCAGGCTCACTGTAAACAGCCACAGTCAAAAATTACGATGTACAAAATTAGCATTAATATATATATTTTTTTGAAAAATCTAACATAGGAAACTTCAGTCTTTTCTTTAAGTTTAGTCACATTTTCACGTATATAACATGATGACAATCCTAATGATGTATTTGAAAATCGCAAACCCTTAATATACATAAAAACCTTGTTGATCAAGATAGCTTCTCTGATATTTTTGGCAACAAATAGATATCAATAAATGCGACATATGAGCAATGAATTTTAATATTGAAGTAATAAGAAATGATGTAAATTCTTAAACAAAGTAAATTTAAAACGGTGGTTTTATATTTGAACGCATTTGCTGAGAGATAACATGTTTTTGAATTTACATTGAATAAAACGGCCCTAATAATTTACTTAGATATCTGCCTCGAACCACGAATTTTTGTGGATGATTAAATCTGAATAATGACATGGATACATTAAACATTTAACAGTAATGACACAGAACACTTATCTAAATATACCAGGAAGTAACTTGTGACTTTATGTAGTGTTAAATTTCTTATAAATGATCTGGTTGAGTTACTTATACAAATTTCTGGCAGACGATATAACTTTAGATTGCCTATGTACACTTTCTGGCATGCGGTATAACTTTTGACTGCCTCTGTAAAATTCATAATGGCAGTTTCTATATGCATCCGTTGACCTACGTTCAGGATAACCAGCGATAAAAGGAGTGAGAGCTGCGTATTTGAATATTATTGTGCAATAAGATGAAACAGTGAAACGACTGTTGATTTATTTCACTGATTAAAAAACACAATACGGAAATAGTTTATTAACTTTGTGACTGGCACAACTAGCCAGTATTTGACAATACAAGAGAACTCAAATATTGAATTTAGTTTATCGTTTATATTGACTCTTCCAAAAGTCTTTTAATCATAGTACTTAGTATAATATTCATTGGAACAGAATTTGAATATTTACAAGGATTAATTTAGGACAGAGGGATTCGGTGATACGCTGAAACCAATTCATCACTTTTTAACTGATATCAAAATGTCTTCTTTAGCTCCAGCCATTTCTGTGACGATTGACGAAAACTCAACATTCGGTGCATTAAACGATACAGCATCGGTGTCTGCCATTAGAGAAGGGCTAACTCTGGAAGAAATCAACGACGCCATTGCCAAAACACATATAGGTGGCGCTGTGTTTGTTGGCATTCTTATGCTTATTGGATTTGTCGGCAACTTGCACGTGCTTTTGATCTACTCATTCAGAACAAAACCATCAAATCACAGGATTTTCATTTTGTGCCTCGGAGTTCTTGATATGGTCACATGTTCAATTGGAATGCCTTTTATTTTGGTCGATCTTCGATATCCTTAATGTTTTACGCCACAGCTGTGTGCAAGATCCTGCGGTTTGTGAACTATTTCATGTGCGCTAGCTCCGCCCTTATACTGCTTGTAATTGCCGCAGACAGGTATAGGATGATATGTATTCCTCTTGGAAAGCAAATGTCTCAGACCGTGGCAAAGGTCTCATGCGGAATAGCGATATCCATTGGATTTGCAATCTCATGGCCCGCTCCTATATTGTATGGCTACAGCGCGGAACACACCGGGGTAGGCAATATTACCGGTGTCCGATGCTGGACTGAAGAAAGATTTAAGAAGACCAAATATCAAGCGTATTTCAACTTCATACATACTGATGTTTATTGTATTTGGAACGTTTGCAGTCCTGTGTGTGCTGTATTCCATGATTGGGGCAAAGATTTTTAAACATAAGACTTTCAAAAGCACTGTAACTGACTCAAAGTCTGTGCCATTATCAACCACTGGTTCAAGTAAAGATTCTTCAGGAACCAAAGAAAGTCCAATGCAGTCAACAGAGGATGCAGAGGAAGAATTAGCAATGGATACATCAAAGGCCTTCAACTCAGTGGAAAAGAGTTCTAGTTATAAGCTGAAATTCAAATCCAATGATCTTCCATGG
Organism: Potamilus streckersoni; assembly: GCA_016746295.1. Lineage (NCBI taxonomy): Eukaryota > Metazoa > Mollusca > Bivalvia > Unionida > Unionidae > Potamilus > Potamilus streckersoni. The sequence continues at coordinate 910,288 of JAEAOA010000409.1, forward strand.
AGAAGTCCAGGAAAGATTTTCAAAATTGGTGGGAAATATAAAGAGTACTACATTGACAAAACTTCAGGACAGAAAGAAAAGAAGAAAATGAGCAAGGAAGATACCAGAACAAGAAGAATAACATTTATTATGTTTATGATAACTCTGGTATTCTTTTGTAGCTTTATGCCTCATCTGAGCTTAAAGATTGTGGTTTTCATGAAGAAAGATCTGGAGACTGTTTCCCCTGCAGGATTGTATCTGTACAATACATTTGTCTGGTCATTTTTTGTTAACAACATGCTAATCCAATTATATACGGGTTCTGTGACAAAATATTTGTACGGGAACTGCGATCATTTTATGGGAGACTCCCGTGCTTCTCTAGATGAAATTGATTTTGGATGGCAAAGGAAACTGTAGGTATAGTAGGTATAGGTCAAATAGTTATTGTACTAAGATGGATCTTTAGAAAAAAATTCCAATTTGATTTTAGTCCCGAAATCAACCTTGAATTATGACAGATTTAATACACTCATTTTAAACATATTTAACATGTTTACAAACGAGAGAGAGAGAGAGAGAGAGAGAGAGAGAGAGAGAGAGAGAGAGAGAGAGAGAGAGAGAGAGAGAGAGAGAGAGAGAGAGAGTATATTTTAAGGACATTATTGCCTAATGGTGGATCAAGGCATTAAATAATCGAAGGCAATCCTAAGCTTAAAAGCCACTCCACTCAAATCTAGTTGACTATGTTTTATACTAAGTCAAAAGGCCATAGCGTCATTTTAAAATCATTTTTGAACCATTTTCAGAATGTACTCCGACTAAATACTATTTTTATCATGCATAATTGTCCAACTAAAGCTCCTATTAATTTATAGATCAGTTGTTAATTCATTTGATAACTTGTATTTACTACTTTGAGTAGTTTCATGCTTTGTGCTTATATATTGCATTAATCTGAATCACATTTTTGATAGACTGTTTATATTTAGTCATTATACAGTTTTCCTTTTTGATATATTATATTTACTTTTGAGTGACTTCACACTCAAGATAGGACAATTACACTTTACGATGAGTTTGCCGGAATGAGTTGAAAAAATATGTAATTATCCATAGTGCTTAGAAGCCAAATGGCAGGGTAACTATAAATTCTGTACCATTTATATAGTGGAAGAAGTGGTTACCCAAAGTGAACGATCACATTTGAATTTAACAGTGTTTGTAAATTATTTGACGCCAGCTCATGCAATTTTGAAACATCTTTTATATGCTGATGTTATTAAGGTATTTTCTTCCAAATAAACCAATTCTTTAAATTCAGCGTCTTAGTGTGAATTCAAACGATGTTGAATCTGTTCAGTCATCTACTATATGTATGGAATGAATACTTATCGTACTCTGTTTATCTAAGGAAATGATTGATTCTTTAACAATGTATTTGATTTCTGCTGTTGTGTCCCCCCCTCTCTCTCTCTCTCTCTCTCTCTCTCTCTCTCTCTCTCTCTCTCTCTCTCTCTCTTTCTCTCTCTCTCTCTCTCTCTCTCTCTCTCTCTCTCTCTCTCTCTCTCTCTCTCTCTCTCTCTCTCTCTCTCTCTCTCTCTCTCTCTCTCTGCCTTTCCCTTCCGAGATGACAAATGATATATGATATGAAATAATGCTTTTAAAATCACAAGTACATGACTATATCCACGTCAAGCGCCCTTGAAGCAGTGGTAACTGAATCAAATAGCAAAACTTCAACTAGGAAGTTCACTCAGCAAATTTGAGTCATGTAGATTGTAAATGGAATAGATGTCAACGTCTTTTTACAAATCCCTTGATAACATCAAACATAAATGGCCATAGAGCAAATGTGCAAGTTAATAACACAGATTTACAATTATATTAACTGAGGTATATTAATTCTTTAAAAATCGTTGCTGTAACCCAAGAGAAAAGGAGATCCAGGAATAACTAAAACACAAACATCCCAAAACTTACGTTGTCAAAATATTCTATACTTCTTTTAAGCATAAATATATCGTTGCTGCAAGAAATGTATGCACTAAATAAGGGTGGGGTTCTGCGGCGAATATTTAATTTTTATTAAATGCATGCAAAAATTTTACCAATTTCTTTATCACATAACCCTTGTAAAGCATATGGTTTGGAAAAATATTTAAAAATTGTCATTAATTTAATAATAACGGAACAAGCATACAATATTTAAAGATTTTTTTTGTTCATATGACTCTTAAAATACCTGCATAGATTTAAACATTAATAATATACCAAACCTTTGTAAAGGTATACGTATGTTTATTCTGACATTTATCTATGTGCATGAAGGCACGTCTTGATATTCTAGTGTTTAATATGAAACACAGAGAACTGAGAAAAGAATAGAATGAATAATATAAATATTGTCATGTGACAAATAGAATTTACTCTTAAACCACTAGACGAGCACGACTTTGTCTCAACATTATCAAGAGAAATACTAATTTGTAAGGCAAAAAATATATAGTTTTTATTATGTACATTTAATAAAAGTTGTTTCTTTTATATAAAATATCTCAAATAATTGCCATTCCATAAGAAATACATTAATAAAATGTTAATTAACGTTTATCTTTTGTGAGACTTAGCGAGCAAAAGGTTGAGCTCAGCTGAGAAAATTTTAAAAAGATTTGACATTTTCATAGAACGAACTTAACATGAGATTCTAATCGATTATATGATAAAAATCATTGAATGAGATCAGTCACTGAGATTTAAAAAAGTAAAATGAACTTATTATGACGGCAACTGATTTCTTGTTAAATCCAATTATTAAAGGTGGAAAAGATAATTGCGCTGATGTTGCAGCATACTCTTTGCATAGTAGCAGAACTGTACTCCTTGTCCTGCACTGTTAATCCCACGCATACGTCTGCTGTTGTCCGGCATGCTAAATATGTATATGCAGATTATTTTAAAGAACGTTATTTCGTTTAAAAAATAAATCAATGAAAGGACTGAAAGAAACAAGCAAGTGTCAAAAATTTTTAGAACTTTGTAATACCCCTCTTTTTGCACTATAATGACAATCATGTATATGTAATGGCGTCACGCAGCTGAAATTGCCTTGTCACAATTGTTAGTTGACAAGGGCTCGTACTCAGTAACAAAGAAAAGAGTTAAAGCCTTCGAGCTTTTTATATTTCAACAAAGCAATTTATTACCCTAGCACTGTAAAAATTTGTAAATATGACCTACAATCTGTGAATATAATCCAAATATGATTATAAGAATAAAAACACAAGTCTTATCACTAAATAGTCCTATAAGAATCAGGGTTCGAGACTCGATGACGTATGAATATGGAGGCTGATGACGTCAGATGTAGTCCAATATATGAATAACAATAATTCCTTACTTGAATCGCAGTCTTTCTTTCCGAATAATTCCTGAAATAATCTCGTTGAACATCTTTCAGAATTTTTTTAATAAGAAGTCAACTTGTTGAGGGTTAAGGAAAATAAATTATTGAGTCCAAAAATCAGATGAAGAATTAAATATTCTGACAACAAATTTAAAATATATACATAGATACGCCTTGTTTCTTCAAGGTTTTGAATGACTCTGCGTACACAAATATTAAGAATGCGTATTTAACCTCGAATAAATCACTTCAAATCTCGCGAGATTGGTCATGTGGTCACTTAGTACGCTAATTTTGTCACGTCGCGTCGTCCAGAGAAGACCAACTTAAAAACTAATCATAAAAATAGGTTATTTACAAACATTGATCACGCGGAGAAAGTATGCCCGAGAAGCTGACCAATCATTTTAACTTCTTGTTGATTTGTTACCAAGGTAAGGTGAACTAAATACCAACACTCACGTGTTACTATTTCGTCTTAAATAAACAAATTTTGTGCTAAACATATCTCATTACTAAAATTAAAATCCCGAATCTGAGAAAAATACTCATTGCAATTAAATACAATGTAGAAAAAATGAAATAAAATAGAATGTTAGACCATACACCAAACAATTTAATCACATATACGTAACACAATAGTAAAACAAACCAAGCTGAATTTATATGTTTTCAATTAAATCATCAATTAAGACCGTTGTTCTGTTGAATATAAAGTTAAATGAACTGCTTAACCTACAATAATGAATACTTCCTTGCGTGTACAAATAAGAGTTCTATTGGCTAGTAAAATAAATTAATAACGAACGAATAATCAAACACACACCTTTCATAGCTAGAATTAGGAGAGACTACTTATAAAATAGTGGGGGCTTTACGTTATAAAATTCATCATGACGTTATAGTTAACTCGTCTTTCTATTTTACAAAATTAAAAATTGGCGCAATGAATTCAATCGTTCTTCTCAACTATTTTATTTCTCAAGAAGAAAGCAAAGCAGTTTTATTATTAGTACATATAAAATAGATATTATATCAATAGTTACTTATGCAATTAACTCCTGCATAATTTAGTTTAGTCGCAATAAAAATATGCATAGTATTTAATAAACGTTACATGACCTGATGACGTCGTTATTCTGACTCGATTCTGTTACTTGCTAGAGACAAACAATATCTGAAACTGGTCAGTGTTTTTAATCTAGCGAGGAATTAGCATACTCGATTGATTGTCTTTTCTAAAAAAAATATTTGACTGACTCACCCAGAGCAGAACATGTTGACGTTGATATTAGTTTAAAAATATTAGAATGACTACCATTTGCAATATAAAATACCGGCCATACCGTTGATATCATATTTCAATCCGAAAACATGTAAATCAAGGACATTTATCATACATTTTTGAAGAAATTACTCTGAGAGTGAACTAAAAACGTGCCAGCTTGAAATAAAAATATTCTAATCGTCTATTTTTATCATTTTTGATCTAAACTCATTTACTGATCCTTAGCCATTTATCGTAGAAAATACCGATTCATTTGAGTTCTTTGATTCTGAATTCTTTCATGGTTTAATTTTTGCCAGATGAGAATGCCAGGGTTTAAATAGATGTCAATGATCAAGGCCACACGTTATTGATTTTATGCAAATCTACAGGTAAATACATTTTGAATGGTTTTTTAGATATGTTACTGTTATCGCCTAAATTACGGAATGAACAGCTGACG
>JAEAOA010000409.1:915505-931646 GCA_016746295.1 Potamilus streckersoni
CTGACAAAGGAAACCTTGAGGCAAGCAAATGATGGCATAACATGTTGATAATAAAATACGAATACTAAAAACTGCAAAGCATAAAATGTTTGTCATAAACTTTGTAGAAGACAACAGTCGTAATTACAAATATATATTTATCAGGACAACACTGACGACCGATGTACAAGTAAACAAACGAAAAATTGTTAAAGAAAGTCCAACGTCTTTTGCATAAAACCAGACAAAAAATTGTTTGGAAGTTGGTATGATATGTGACAATATCGATTTAGATTTGTTGTAAGCAGAATCCGAAAAAAATATTTTTGAACACTTTTCATAAAATAGGAGTGCACCAGAAAAAGGCAAAGTAAGCCTAATGTAGTTTGCAAGTCACAGTAAAGTCTAATGCAAATTTTTACATGCTGTGACACCGATGTATATATCAACAACGTGGTTACTACGTCTTTTACGCTTTCAAGGGCAAGATCCAATGAACTGCTAGATTGCTGATAGCTACTAGCATATGAACTAGAGTACATGTATATGGTTAAACTCTTGTATAAAATTTTTGATCTGATAATAGAAGACTAACCTGCCCGCTTGGAAGATCTGGTGATTTAATCCTGTACATTGCAAATTGATAAGGCCTCACCCTAATCTTGACAGCCTCCAGCTCTCCTATCTTGGCAACACCGTCGGCGTCGTCAAGTTTACGATCTTCACAACTTTTAGGTATGCAAAGGTACAGCTTACTTATGCAGCCACACATTAGTTCTTGTCTCTCAACGTCGTCTTAATTCTGTCTTTTAAATCTAATGAAAGTAATTAAGATAGAAAATAAGAAGTCTTTGCTTGAAGACTACATAGTCCATATATAGAAATAACTATAAACTACAATTATTTTAAACTGGAAAGATCGTATATATCTTATGGACAAATATGCAGACACATCTTCAGTAATGAAATGCGTTCAGAATTGTTAACAATGAAATTATGTTAGACATGTAAAGATTAATTTGTTACGTCTATCTATAATATGATAATTTAAACGAATGTTATGGTTTGTTCAACAAAGATTCAAGGTAAACATTCTTCTTATTTGATATTTCGGTTATTCCTTACAACACATACTTTCTCATTATATCTTCAAACTTTATTTATTAAACAAATGAACATAGCAGTATAATTTTCGCGGATTCAACAACAAATATACAGATACCCACACAGAGGTTATTCCTTTTCATGTCCTATCGCAAGAGTTATCACAACGGAAATCAAAAAAAGACATAGTTAGATTTTATACATAGCGAATTAAATATTACAAATACCATTTACTGACCAAAAAATGAGCTTGTCCGGAACCCAGCTCCTGATAGACAGAGCAACATTTGCATTCAATTTGCTGCCACTATATTTTCAATATTATTTACTGTGCTATGCATAATCAATAAGCAAATCATAAGATTAATTCATTAGCTGTTCTTTGGCTAGCAGATGCACCATGATACCGTCTAGCATAAAAAGCAATCGGTGAATGCCTTATTTTCCACTTTATAACGCTAGAGATCATCCGTATATGGCTATACACTTTCAGACTGGAATGATATTTGACAAATAGTTTGAACTCATTAACCCCTGGAGGTGCTTGTAGTTTTTTCCCGAAATGCGAGTAGGAAACTCATTTTGAGAGCTATTTCTGAATACATCCTAATACATCAAACTCCAATGCATTTTTTGGTGAACCTAATGCCTAGTTGTGTTAGAAACATCGTTTTCATTGGCTATTTTTACTGAACATGAGCAGAAGGGTAAAAGTTGGACTTTATTCTCTTTTTTTCTATTTTATGTGTTAACGAAACCATTATTTTCGTGTCGAGACCACTCCTTATTCCAAATGCCTATCTTATCCTACTTTTTGCAAAGGTTCATCTGTCTGTGTACAGTTCAGACTGATCTGTCTTAAATCTGAGGTCAAAAAGTCTACAATCCGGACACATAACCGAATTTCGACCACGGGCGAATTTTGGCTGGAAAAAAACTGGTAAAAAAGTGACGTTTGTCCCTCTATATTTGTTGTGCAAATAGAACATTCATATTATTTGGTATGATCATAAAGCTACATCTGTCTACCCTTCTATAATACCACCCACTTTATTGTGTCGTACATGATCTTGATGCTACAGAAACTCAGAAGTAGGCAACCACCTCCTGCCCCGTAAATGCGGCGCCAGGGATTAATGAGTTCAATTAGAAACAATCTCTGTATGAAAAGCTCTTCTTATGGTACATATGTGCCTGTTCATAATGGTGGAGAGAATTCAGAACGATGAAAATGCCAGAGATATTACTTCTTAAATATGTGCCTTAATGTACATAAACACACACATGAGATCTCTTGATGTTTTCAGCGTGTATGTGTGTGGATGCCCATGGTTTACTTGTTTTATGTAGTCTGAGCAGCTTGTACTCCAGAACATCGCATTTGCTTGAGATGATTTTACAGTCACTGAAGGTTCATTCTTCTTCATTTATGATAGTGAAACGCAAGCAAAATTGTGGAATGCAAGTTGTTTTTTTCTCAGTATTAAACGATACACACTGGCAATATTTTCATTTAAACTGTGGACATTTCATATCAAGTTTTAATATATATATAATAATATATTATAATATATATTATTATATTATAAATATATAATATATACTTTAAATTATTGTAAGAATCAACAGGTAATGATATTTATTGTCGAAATGATTAAGTAAACATTAATTTTGCTTTAGGTTACATACCTGGTCCGACTGGTTGAATGTCTGTAAAAAGTTAAAAGTTAGAATGAATAACCAAAATGTCAGATAGATTAATTCATCGGTAGATCGATCAATCGATCGGTTGGTTGACTGATTGATTGATTCTGACAGTTATACAATGTGAATGGTTGAAGCTTAGAAGAATCACATTTTTTAAAATATATTTATTTGTTTATTTATCTCTATGTCATGCTGCCTAATTTAAGAACTTTCCTTTTAAATAATGACCCACAAACATAGTAGGTTTTTTTCTAGGTATCTATGCCAATTCATGGTAAATCATAAGCATAATATTGCCTAAAATGTGTATGCTAATGCTGTACTCACTGCTGCCTCGTGCCTTTATGAATAAGAAAATACAAAGCAGAATAAGATTATGAGGCGGTCTAAGCTACTCCACTTATCTATTATATTTTTAATTTATCCCTGAATCGTATGAGAGTATCTTTCGTAGTCATGAATACTGTACCTATAAACGCGGAATGCTGTATTAATTTGCAAAGTATATATTTTATGATTAATTAGATAGAAACTTCAAAAGGATAAATAAGTTCATATACATGTCAATTGCAAAAGTCATCCAGAGCTATTAGCGGATGGATACATCTCAAAGAAACTCAGTATAGTTCTCCGATGTGGTACTTACACAGGGAAACGTATGCTGAATTTGCATAGCAGGTAAAGGATTGCGTTCAGGAACTACTGATAACGTGGAATGTTGGAAATCCAATTCATCAAGTTCCTCATAAATATCGATCGAGATCGATCGATCGATCGAGAGAGAGAGAGAGAGAGAATTTTATTCATCTCTTTATGAAGATTTTAAGAAAAATTACAGAAATGCAAGGTAATTCATTTAAATAAAAAATAGTGGATTCGTTGCTTATGAAGTCCTCTGTATTACTTCTAATAGCAAACTAATAAAAAATAATATCATTATTAAACAAGATAGATTACAATATGCTTCTACTTTTAAAAATATAACTACAGAGAAAAATGTTTAAACATTGGAAAATGGAACTGCACAGCTAAAATAGTTACTATCTTATTCGCTTTACAGTCCAGTACAAGCGTTTCCTTCTTTATAGTGTGTTCTCCCTTGAATCGAATATATTATCCTTATCTCCATGAAATACTTGGTATATTGTCTGATCACATTACTCCATGCCTCAAGGTCCAAACGTTCTGAGATGTCATTTAAACCACAAAGTAGCAAAATTTCAGTATATCATCATCGATTGATCACAGAAATAAACGGTAAATCACTGGATGCAAATATGAAACTAGACTATCCATCGAGTAGTTTCTGTCTTCTAAGGTTAAGGGAGAATTTACTAAAATGTGCAAAATACGGTCATTTTGAATACAGCCCAGATCTTGCTTGCTTCCTCCATTGCGAATTAATGTCCCATATTCCATTTTTCTGTTTGGGGTCATTAATGTCCATATTCCATTTTTCTGCTTGGGTCAGTGTAAGTGACTTTCCAAGGATGGTGCATTTTTAGTTATGGATTATTTTTAAAAATCTAGTGAATCCCTCTGATTTATTTCTGATCTGATTTCATGTTTTCTCTATTCAAATACCTGTAATCTTGTCCCAATTAAGTTTTTCCATTTTTTTCTGTAAATTTTTCCAGTGAAAATAAATTCGTTGATATAGTTTTATAAATCATAAGTTTCGAATACAGTATTTTATTATATATAAAAGAATTGTACCAATGTTAGGGGCAAAAATCACATTTCCAACAGCCCAGAGGAAAACATTTTTAACAGTTACTTTTGCCAATGTTATACCATGCGACCACAAATACGAGTTTTTGCTGATATATGTCAGATTCCATTGAAATCATCCCCAAGCATGCTGTAGTAGATCCAACAGGAGATATTTGAGGGAAACCTTGTACTCTCCGGGCGAACAATCGTAATTTCTCCAATGATTCAATGCCCGGCTATATCATATCAAACCATAGTTCTGAGCCATACAAATCAGACGGCAATATAACTAATTCCAGATTTTCACAGAAATTACAGGATTCATTCCCTTTGCATTTAATCCAATTGAGTATAGTGAATTTATTACACGTTTAGATTTCTCATAAGAATAGTCTATACGATTATTAATTTTCATTGACAGAAAAAGTAACTCCTCCATATTTCATATTTTAGTCTCGGAATATTCTGTAATCCCAGAGTAATTCCATTTGATGAGTACACCTCATTTGTTTAGTGAATATCATCCAATTACTTTTGTTAGGGTTAGATTTCAATTTCCACTTATTGCATACTGATTAGCTGTATTCACGAGTATGTGTAATCATTCAGCGTCGAGCTTAGTAGAATTACTGTCGTCTGCCAAAAGAATGCCAGCTATGTTTATCTGAGTAATCGATATCCTGCAATTAGTCATTACTAGTTCATACAATAGGTCAATAATGTACACGAGAAAAAGAAAAGGGGACGTTACACTCCCTTGCCTAACTCCTCTTTGTAACAGAAATGTGTTCGAATTTTAAAACCTGTACACATAACGGCACTTGAAGTGTGTAGGAATGAGCAATTATTCCCATTTTTAAAAAAAAAATTTTTTAAAGGGTTTTTTAAATTTTTTTAAAAAAACCCCTTTTAAAATTTTCTAAAAAAAAAAAAAAAAACCCCAATTTTTTTTTTTTTTTTTAAAAAATTTTCCAAAAAAAAAGGGGTTTTTTTAAAAAAAAAATTTTTGGGGGTTTTTTATTTTTAAAAAAAAATTTTTTTAAAAAAAAAAAAAATTTTTCCAAAAAAAAAAAAAAAATTTTGTACTTTTTAAAATTTTTTTTTTTTTTGGGGGTTTTTGGGGTTTTTTAAAAAAAACCCCGGGGGGGGAAAAAAAAAAGGGGGCCCCCCCCGGGGGGAAAAATTTTTTTTTCCCAAAAAAAAAAAATTTTTTTTTTTCCCCCCCCAAAAAATTTAAAAAAAAAAAATTTTTTTTCCCAAATTACAACCCCCCTTTTAAAATTTTTTTTTTTAATTTTTAAAAAAAAAAAAGGGGGGAAAAAAATTTTAAAATTTTTCGGAAAAAAATTCCCCTTTTTCAAAATTTTTTCCCCAAAAGGGTTAAAGAAAAACCCTTTTGGGGGCCCCTTTTTTTTCAAAAAATTTTTTTTTGGGGGGGGTTTTTAAAAATTTTTTTTTGGTTTTGGGCCCAAAATTTTTTTTTTAAAAAAAAAAATTCATTTTTTCCCAAAAAAAAAAAATTTTTTTTAAAAAACCCCCCTTTTTTTTAAAAAAAAAAAAAAATTTTTTTTAAAAAAAAAAGGGAAAAGGGGGTTCCCCTTTTTTTTTTTTGGGAAAAAAATTTTTTTAAAAAAAATTTTAAACCCCCCGGGTTTAATGGGGGAAAAAAAAATTTAAATTTTTTTTTTCCTTTTTTAAAAAAAAAAATTTTTTAAACCCAAATTAAATTTTAAAAGGGGGAAAAATTTTTCCCCCCAAAAAAATTTTTTTTGGGGAAAAAAAACCCTTTTTTTTTTGTTTTTTGGGGGGTTTTTTTGGTTTTTTTTTAAAAAAAAAATTTTTTTTTTTTTTTTAAAAAAAAAAAAAAACCCCAATTTTTTTTCCTTTTTTTTTTTGGGCCTTTAAAAATTTTTTTTAAAATTTTTTTTTCCCCCCAAAAACCCCAAAATTTTTTTTTAAAAAATTTTTTTTTTTTTTAAAGTTTTTTTTTTTTCCCTTTTTTGGGGGGTTTTTTTTTTTTTATAAAAAACCTTTTTTTTTTAAAAAGGGTTTTAAAAGGGCCCCCCAAAAATTTTTTTTTAACAAATTTTTAAAAAAAAATTTTAGGAAATTTCCCCCAAATTAAATTTTTTATTAAAAAATTTTTTTTTGGGGGGGGTGGGGGGGTTTTTCCCCAAAAAACCCTTTTTGGGGGGAAAAAATTTGGGGGGGAAATTTTAACCCCCTTTTTTTTCCTTGGGTTTTGGGTTTTTTCCCCTTTATTTTTTTTTTTCCCAAAAAAAAACCCCAACAAAAAAAAAAAAAAAAAATTTTTTTTTTCCTTGAAAAAAAAACCCCCAAAAAACCCCAAACCTTTTTTTTTAAAACCCCCAAAAAAAAAAAAAAAAAACCCCCCTTTTTTGGGGTAAAAAAAAAAAAACCCCCCCCTTTTTTAAAAAAAATTTTTTTTTTTCCCGGTTTTTCTTTTTTTTTTTTTTTTAAATTTAATTTTTTTTTTTTCAAATTTTTTTTTTTAAATTTTTTTGTAAAAATTTTAAGGGTTTTTTTTTTAAAAAATTTTTAAAAAACCCTTTTTTTTTTTTAAGGTTTTTTTTTAAAAAAAAATTTTTTTAAAAATTTTTTTTTTTTTTTAAAAAAAAAAGGGGGGGAAAAAAATTTTAAAATTTAAAAACCCCCCCTTTTTTTTTTAAAAAAAAATTTTTTTTAAAAAAAAAAAAACCCCCGGGGAAAAGGCCCTTTGGGAAATTTTTTTTTAAAAAAAAAAAAATTTTTTTTTTGTTTTATAAAACCAAAAAAAAAAAAATTTTTTTTTAAAAAATTTAAAAATTTTTTTTTTAAAAAAAAACCCCCAAACCAAAAATTTTAAAAAAATAAAAAAATTTTTCCCTTTCCAAACCAAATTTTTTTTTTTTTGGCCTTAAAAATAAAAAAAATTTTTTTTTTTTTTAAAAAAAAAACCCAAAAACCGGAAAAAAATTTTTGAAAATTTTTTTTTTTAAATTTTTTTAAAAAAAAAAATATTTTTTTTTTTTTTTTTTAAAAAATTTTAAGGTTTTTAATTTTTTGGGGGTTTTTTTTTTTTGGGTTTTTTTTTTTTTTTTTAAAAAAAAATTTTTTCCTTTTTTTTTTTTAAATTTTTTTTAAAAAAAATTTTTCCCCGGAAAAAAAACCCAAAAAAAAAAAAAAAAGGGGAAAAAAAAAAAAGGGGGGAAAATTTTTTTCCCCCCCTTTTGGGGGGAAAAATTTTTTTAAAGGTTTTCCCCCAAAACCCCAAAAAACCCCCCAAAAAATATTTTTTTTTTTAATTTTAAATTCAAAAAAAAAATTTTTTAATTTTTTTTTTTTTTATAAAATTTTTTCCCCCGGGGGGGTTTTAAAAAAATTTTTTTTTTTTTTTTTTTCCCAAAAACCTTTGGGCCCCGGGGTTTTTTTTTAAAAAAATTTTTTAATTCCCCCCCCTTTTTTTTTTTTTTTTTTAAAAAAAAATTATTTTTTTTTTTTTTAAAAAAAATTTTTTTTGGGGGAAATTTTTTTTTTTAAAATTTTTAAAAAAAATTTTTAAAAAAAATTTTTTTAAAATTTAAAAAAGGGGGTTTTTTTTTTAAAAAAAAATTTTCCCCCTTTTTTTTTAAAAATTTTTTTAAAAAAAATTTAAAACCCCAAAAAAAAAAGGGAAAAATTTTTTGGGGGGGGAAAAAAAAAATTTAAAAGGGGTTAAAAAGTTTTTTTTTGGGAAAAAAAGAAATTTTTAAAAAAAAAAACCTTTTTAATTTTTTTTTTGGGGGAAAAATTATTAAAAAAAAAATTTAAATTTTTTTTTTTTTTTTTAAAAAAAACCCCTTTTTTTTTTGTTTTGGGGGAAAAAAAAAAAAAAAAAATTTTTTGGGGGAAAAAAAAAATTTTAAATTTTTAAAAAAAAAGGGGGGGTTTTTTTTGGGAATCCATAAAAAAACCCAAAAAAAATTTAAAAAACCCTAAACCCCGGAAAAGGGGTTTTTTTTTTTAAAGGGGGGGTTTTTTTTTTTTAAAAAAAAAAAAATTTTTTTTTTTTTTAAATTTTTTTTTTAAAAAAAAAATTTTTTTTTTTTTTCAAAAAAAAAAAATTTTTTTTTTTTTTGGGAAAAAGTTTTTTTTTTTTTAAATTTTTTTTAAAAAATTTAAAAAAAAAACCCGGTTAATGTTTTTAAAAATTTTTGGATTTTTTTTTTTTTTTTTATAAAAATTTTTTTTTAAAAAATTTTTAATTTTTTTTTTCCCTTTCCCAAAAATTTTTTTTTTTTAAAAAAAAAGGGTTTTTTTTTTGTTTAAAAAAATTTTAAAAAAAAAAATAAATTTAAAAAAAAAGGGGGGGTTTTTTTTTAAAATTTTTTTAAATTTTAAAAAAAAAAAAAAATAAAAAAAAAAATTTTTTTAAGGGGGGTTTTTTTTTTTTTGTGAAAAAAAAAAAAAAAAAAAACCCCTTTTCTTAAACCTTTTTTTTTTAAAAAATTTTTTAAAAAAAAAATTCAAAATGCCCTTTTTCCCAAAAAAATTTTTTTTGGGGAAAAAAAGGGGAAAAAAATTTTGGGGGGGAAAAACTTAAAATTTTATTAAAAAAAAAAAAAAATTTTTTCTAAATTAAAAAAATTTTTTTTTAAATTTTTTCAATTTAATTTTTATAAAAATTTTTAAAAAAAATTTTTTTTTATAAAAAAAACCCCCCCAAAAAAAAAGAAAAAAACCCTTTGGGGTTTTTAAAAAAAAGGGTTTCCCCAAAAAACCCCCTTTTTTTTTTTGGGCAATTTTTTTTTAACCCCCGGGGTTTTAAAAAAAGGGTTTTAAATTTTAAAAATTTTTTAAAATTTAAATTTTTTTTTTAAATATTTTAAATTTTAAAAAGGGGAAAAAAAAAAAAAGGGGGGAAAATTTTTTTTTTTGGGGTTTTTTAAAAAATTTTAAAAAAAAAAAAAAAAAAATTTTTTTTTTGGCCGGAAAAAAAAATTAAAAAAAACTTTTTTAAAACTTTTTTTTTTTTTTAAAAAAAAATTTTTTTTTTTTGGGAAAAAAAAAAAATTTTTTTTTTTAAAAAAAAAAAAAAATTTTTTTTCCCCCAAAGAAAAAATTTCCATTAAAAAAGGGGAAAAATTTTAAAAAAAAAAAAGGGGGTTTTTTTTGGGGGGGTTAAAAAAAAAAACCCCCAAAAAAAACCCCCAAATTTTTTTTTTAAAAAAAGGCCTTTAAAAAAGTTTAAAAAAATTTAAAAAAAAAAAAAAATTTAAATTTAATTAGATTTTAAAAAAAATTTTAAAAAGGTTTTTTTTTTAAAAGGGAAAAAAGAAAAAAATTTTTTAAAAAATTTATAAAAAAAAATTTTCCCCAAAATTTTTAAAAAGGGTTACAAAAAAACCCCCCCAAAAAAAACCCTTTTTTTAAAAAAGGGAATTTTTTTTAAAAACCCTTTTTTAAAATTGGGAAAATTTTTTTGGGGGGGAAAAAATTTTTTTTTTTTTTTTTCCCTTTTTTGGGGAAAAAAATTTTTAAAAAAATTTTTTTCCTTTTTAAATTTTCCCGGGGTTTTTCCCCCAAAAAAAATTTTTTTTTTTTTTGGGGAAAATAAAAAAAATTTAATAAAAAACCCAAAAAATTTGGAAAAATTCCCAAAGGGGTTTTTCCAAACCCCCTTTTTCCCCCCAACTTTTTTTTTTTTTTTAAAAACCCCCGGGTTTTTAAAAACCCCAAAATTTTTTAAAAAAAAAAATTTTAAATTTTTTAAAAAGGGTTTTTTTTAAAAAAAATTTTCCCCAAAAATTTTTTTTTTTAAAAAATTTTTAAACTTTTTTTTTTTAAAAAACCTAAAATCCCCCCGGGGAAAATTTTTTTTAAAAAAATTTTAAAAATTTTTAAAAATTTTCCCCGGAAAAATTTGTTTAAAAACCAAAAAAACCCCCCCCTTTTGGGTTTAAAAAAAAAAAAAAAAAAAAATACTATTTTTTTTTTTTTTAAAAAAACCAAACCCAAAGGAAAATTTTGGGGGGGGAAAAATTTTTGGGGGTTTTTTTGGGGGGTTTTTTTAAGATTTTAAAAAATTTTTTTTTTTTAAAAATGGGAAAAAAAAAAATTTATTATTTAAAAAAATTTTTAAACAAATTTTTTTCTTTTCCCCCCCCAAAAAAATTTTTAAAAAAAAAAATTTTTAAAAATTTTAAATTAAAAAAAATTTTTTATAAAAACCCCCTTTGGGGGTTTTTTTTTTAAAAAAAATTTTCCCCCTTTTTTAAAAAAAAAAAAATTTTTTGGGGGGGGGAAAATGCTTTTAAATAAAAATAAAAAAGGGGGGGTTTTTGAAAATTTTTTTTTTTAAAAATTTTTAAAAAAAATTTTTTTTTTCCCCCCAAAAAAACCTTTTTGGGTTTTTTTCCCCCAAAAAAAAAAAAAATTTTCTTTTTTTAAAAAAACCACAAAAAAAAAAAATTTTTTTTTTTTTTTATAAAAAAAAAAAGGGTTTTTTTTTTGGGGTAAATTTTTTTGGGGGGGGGGAAAAAAAATTTTTTTTAAAAAAAAATTTCTTTAAAAAAAAAAAAAATTTTTGGGTTTTTTTCCCCGGGGGCCCCCCAATTTAAAAAAACCCCCCAAAAAAAAAAAAAATTTTTAGTGGAAGAAAAAAAAAAAAACCCTTTTTTTTGGGGGGGGGAAAAAAACCCAAAAATTTTTTTTAAATTTAACTTAAAAAAAAATTTTGGGGGGGTTTTTTTCCCCCTTTTTTAAAAAAAAAATCCCCCAAAGGAACCCAATTTTTTTTTTGGGGGTTAAAAAAAAAACCCCCAAAAAAAGAAAAAATTAAGCCCCCAAAAAAAATTTTTTGGGGCCCCCCCGGGGGGCCCTTTTTTAAAAAAACCAAAAAAAAAAAAAAAAATTTTTTTCTTTTTTGAAAAAAAAAAAAAAAAAACCCCAAAAAGGGGTTTTAAAAAAAAAATTTTTTTTTTTTAAAAACCCCTTTTTAAAAAAAAAATTTTTTTTTTTTTCCCCCCTTTTTGGGGGTTTTTAAAATTTTAAAATTTTTTCGTTTTTTTTTTTTTTTTTTTTGGGGGTTAATAAAAAACCCCCAAAACCTTTTTTTGTTAAAACCGTCTTTTTTTAAAATTTTAAATTAACCAATTTTTTAAAAAAAAAAGGAAAATTTAAAATTTTTTTTTTTTTTTTTTTAAAATTTTTTTTGGGGAAAATTTTTAAAAAAAAAATTTTAAGGGGTTTAAAAAATTTTTTTTAAAAAAAAGGGTTTTTCCCCTTTTTTGGGGGAAAAAAGGGGGGAAAATTTTTATTACGAAAAAAAACCCAAAAAATTTTTTAAAACTTTTTTTTTTAAAAATTTTTGGGAAATTTAAAAATTTTTTTAAAATTTTTTTAAAAAAAAATTTTTTTTCGGTTTTTTAATTTTTTTTAAAAAAAAACCCCCAAAATTTTTTTTTTCCCCCTTTTTTTGGGGGGCCCCCTTTTTAAAAAGGGTTTGGGATAAAAAATTTTTTTTAATGTTTTTTTTTCCCCGGGGGGGGAAAAAAAATTTTTGGGGGGCCCCTTTCCTGGGTTTTGGTTTTTTTCCCCCAAAAAAAATTTTTTTTTAAAAAATTTTAAAAAACCCCCAAAAAGGTTTTTTTTTGGACCCGGAACTTTTTTTTTAAAAAAAAAATCCCCCAATTGTTTTTATTTTTAAATTTTTTAAAAAATTTTTTTTTTTAAAAATTTTTTTTTTAAAAGGGGGTTTTTTTTTTTGGGGGAAATTTCCAAAAACCCAAAAAAAATTAAAAAATTAAAAAAAAAAATTTTTTAAAAAAAAAGGGTTTTCCCCGGGGGGGCCCAAAAAAAAAAAATTTTTAAAAATTTTTTTTGGGGGGTTGGGGGAAAAAAACCCCCTTTTTTTTAAAAATTTTTTTTTTTTTTCCCCCTTTTTCCCTTTTTCTTTTTTTTTTAAATTTAAAATTTTTAAAACAAAATTTTTTATTTTTCCCCCCAAATTTTTTTTGGGAAAAGGGCCCAAAAAAAAGGGGGGGGGAAAAAAAGGAAAAAAAATTTTTAAAAAAACCAAAAAATTTGGGGGGGCCCCCCCCCCCCCCCCCCTTTTTTTTTTTCTTTTAATTTTTTTTTTTAAATTTTTTTTACCCAAAAATTTTTTTTTTTTTTTTTAAATTTTTTGGGGGGAAAAATTTTTTAAAAATTTTTTTAAAAAATTTTTCCTTCCCCGGGAAAAAATTTTAAACCAAAAAAAAAAATTTTTTAAAAAATTTTTTTGGGGGGGTTTTTTTAAAAAGGGGGGGAAAAAGGTTTTTTTAAATTTAAAAAAAAAGGGAAAGGGGTAAAAAAAAAAATTTTTTTTTGGGGGTTTTTGGGTTTTTTGGGTTTTTTTTTAACCTTTTTTAAATGGGGGGGGGGGGAAAAAAAAAAAAGGGTTTTAGAAGGGGGAAAATTTTCCCAAAAGGGGTTTTAAAAGGGGGGGGGGGAAAAAAATTTTTAAAATTTTTAAAAAAATTTTAAAAATTTTAAAAAAAAATTTTTTAAAAAATTTTTAAAAAAAAAAATTAAAAAAAAAAATTTAAAAAAAGGGGAAATTTAAAAAATTTGAAAAAAAAAATTTTTGGGGGGTTTTCCCCTTTTAAAAAAAAAACCCCCAAAGGGGGGTTTTTTTTTAAAAAAAAAGGGGGAAAAAAACCCAAAAAAAAAACCCCCGGTTTTAAAAAAAAAAAAAAAAGTTTTTTTTTTTTTAAAAAAAAAAATTTTTTTTGGAAAAAAAACCCCCTTAAAAAAAAAAAATTTTTTGGGCCCCTTGGTTTGTTTTTAAATTTGGCCCTTTCAAAAAAAAAAAAAAAAAAACCCCCTTTTTTTGGGAAAAAAATTACCCTTCCCAAAAAGGAAAAAAAATTTTTTTTCCCCCCCTTTTTTTTTTAAAAAGGGTTTTAAAAATTCCAAAAATTTTGGTTTTTGGAAGGTCCTTTTTTTTTTTTTAAAAGGGTTTTTTTTAATTTTTTTTTTTAAAGGGAAAAACCAAACCCCTTGGTTTTTTTTTTTGGGGAAAAAAACCGGTTTTTGGTTTTTAAATTTTTCTTCCCCCCTTTTTCTTTGGTTTTAAAAAAAAAAAATTTTTGTTTTTTTTTTTTTTTTTTAAATCTTTCTCCTTTTTTTTTTAATATATAAAATTATTAAAATTTTAAATATTTTAATTTATTTTTTTTTAAATATATATATTTTTTATTTTAAATTTTTTTTTTCCCCCTTTTTTAAAATTTTTTTTCCAATTTTTTTTAATTTTTTGGGGGGGTTTTTTTTTAAATTTTTTTTTTTTTTGGGGGGTTTTTTAAGGGGGGGCCCCCCAAAGGTTTTTTGGGGAAATTTTCCAGGACGGGGGGGGTTTTTTTAAAAAAATTTTGGGGAAAAAAAAGGGGCCCCTTTTTTTACAAAAATTTTTCCGATTTAAAAATTGGAAAAATTTTCAAAAGGCCCCCAAAAAAACTTTTATTTTTTTTTTTTTTTTTTTTTTTTAAAAAAATTTTTGGTTTTTGGGGTTTTTTTTGAAAAATTTTTTTTATTTTCTGATTTCCCGGGAACCCTTTTAAAAAAATTTTTTTTTTAAAAACCCTTAAAAACTATTTAAAATTTTTTTAAAAAAATTTTTAAAAACCCCAAAAGGGAAAAATTTAAATTTTTTTGGGGTTTCAAGGGGGGGAAAGTTTTTTTTAAAAAATTTTTTGGCCCTTTTTTAAATTTTTTTTGGGTTTTTCCAAAACCCTTAAAAAAAAAATTTTTTCCCAAAAGGGGGGAAAAGGTTTTTTAAATTTTTTTTTGGGGGGTTTTGGGGGGGGTTTGTTTTTTTTTTTTTTAAAAAAACCCCCTTTTCAATGGGGGGGAAAGGCCCCCAAACCTTTTTTGGGAAAAAATTTTTTTGGTTTTTTTTTGGGGGGGGGTTTTTTTTTTTTTAAAAAAAAAAAAAAATTTCAAAAAAATTTTTTTTAAAATTTAAAAAAATTTTAAAAAAAAAATTTTTAAAACCCAAAAAATTTTTTGGGGAAAAATTTTTTTAAAAACCCTTTCCAAAAAAAAAATAAAAAAAAAAGGGGGTTTTAAAAATTTATTTTTTTTAAATTTTTTTTAAAAAATTTGGGGGTTTAAAAAAAAAAAATTTTAATTTTATTGGTAAGGGTTTTAAATTTTTTTTTTGGGGGGGGGGGGGAAATTTTTTTTTTTTTGGGGGTTTGAAAAATTTTTTTTGGGGGGTTTTTTTTTTTTTTGGGGGGCCCCAAAAAAGGGGTTTTTTTTTTTAAAAGGGGGGGGGAAAAAAATTTTTTGGGGAAAATTTTGGGGGAAAAAAAAAAAAAAAAAAACCCCTTTTAAAAGGGCGGTTAGGAAAAAAAGATGGATCTGAATTTGAACCCAAAAAAAAAAAAATTTTTTTTTTTTAAAAAAAAAATTTATAAAAAAGGAAAAAAAAAAAGGGGTTTCTTTTTTAAAAAAAAAAAAAAAAAAAAAAAACCCCCCGGGGACCAAAAAGGAAAAAAAAAATTTTTTAAAAAAAAAAAGGGGGAAAAAAGGGTTAAAAAAAAAATTTTTTTTTTTGGGGTTTTGGGGGGGGAAAAACCAAAAAAATATAAAAAAAAAAGGGTTTTGGAATTGGGAAAAACAAAAAAAGGGGGAAAAAAGGGGGGTTAAAAAAAAAATTTTTTAAAAAAAAAAAAAAAAAACCGGGGGTTTTTTTTAAACCCCAAAAAATTTGGGTTTTTTTTCCCCCTTTCCTTTTCCCCCTGGCCCCCCCGAAAAAAATTTTTTTGGGGGAAAAATTTTAAACTTAAAAAAAAAAAAAAAAAAAAAAATTTTTAAAAAATTAAAACCCGGGGCCAAAAAAAAAAAAAAAATTTTAAAAATTTAATTTAAAAAACCCTTTAAAAAAATTTTAAAAAAGGAAAAAAAAAAAAAACCCCCCTTTTTTTTTCCCCCCCCCCTTTTTAAAAAAGTTTTTCCCCCCCCAAAAAAAATTTTAAAAAAAAAGGGAAAAAAATTTTTAAATTTTAATTTTAAAAAAAAATTACAAAAAAACCCAAAAAACCCCCCCAAAAATTTTTTTGCCCCAAAAAAAAAAAATTTTTTTTCCCTTTTTTAAAAAACAAAAAAAAACCCCAAAAAAAAAGGGAAAAAATTTTTGGGGGGGGGGGAAAAAAAAAAGGGGGAAAAAAAAAAATTTGGGGTTAAATTTTTAATTTTTTTTTCCCTTTTTTTTTTTTTTTTTTAAAAATTTTTTTTTTAAAAAGGGCCTTGGGGTTTTTTAAAAAAATTGAAAATTAAAATTTTTTTTAAAAAATTTAAAAAATTTTTTTTTTTTCCTTTTTTTTTATTAAAAAAAAAAAAAAAATTTTTTATATTTAATTTTAAAAAAAAAATTTTAAAAAAATTTTTTAAAAATTTTTTAAAATTTAAAATTTTTTTAAAAAATTTTGGGTTTTTTTTTTTTTAAAAAAAAAATTTTTTTAAAAAAAAAAATTTGAAAAGGGGGGTTTTTTTAAAAGAGATGTATAAAATTTTTTTTTAAAAGGGAATTTAAAATTTTTTTTTTAAAAAAATTTTTTATTTTTTTAATTTTTTTTACAACTTTTTTGGGGTTAGAAAGGGGGAAAAATTTGAG